>PVKA01020762.1:9466-39939 GCA_004027165.1 Ctenomys sociabilis
GGCCCTTGCGCTTGCCAGGGAAGCGCTTATTCCACTGAGCCATTTCCCTGGCCCAATTCACACTATTTTTGAACCCACTTTGTAACCCGGGCTGGCCTTGAACTTGAAGCCATCCTCCTGCCTCAGCCTCCTAAGTGCTGGGATTATAGGCATGTGCCACCACACCCACCTTACTTTTCAATTCACTTTTTATTCCACCTTCTCTACAGAACTTTATCCTGATATATGTATTTTTTTTGTTATTCACTGTATTGTACTTCAGTAAGACAAAATGTGTTTATAAATTTAAATATTTTGCATTTTTTTGCCCATATGATTCTGACTACTGCAGTTTTTTCAAGTGTGTGTTATTTTTACAGTTACACTTATGATTAACTTACCATATATTCATTAAAAATTTGATAAGTGAATATAAAAATTTTAAGAAAACACATCTCTTGGGGCCAGGAAGTAGAGTAAGAGCTTGCCTGGCAAGCGCAGGGTCCTGAGTGAGTTCAATCCCCGGTACCAGAAGAAAAAAAATCAGTAAGATTAAAGGGCTTTAAAAATCATTTATCTATGGTTAAATGCTGTGTATTACTGAAATAAGACACTCCATATTTTTTATGGGAGTACTAAAAAGAAAGGATAACTTACACACACGGAGAGGTGGGAATGAAAGGTATCTCGTGTCAGTTTCAGTTATTTGAATTACGTGCAAGAGTGGTAGGTGCCAAGTGCCAGGAGTTGGGTCATCAAGTGCTATTTCTAGCACTCTAACTTGGTCAGGTTTACCTTTAATTTTTGTGAAGCCAAAGATTTGGAAACCACTTGAATTGTAAAAGAATCATTTATACAATGTCTAGGCCCATTCACGAATTACAACACCAGCACTGATTTTTTTTCCTAATTACCCATTGGTTGCTGCTCTGAGGGTCTAGCTTTTTGAGGTGGTTCATGGGAGGATGGATGAAAGGTTGGCTTTTTTGAAGTGGGAGAGGGTGGTTTAGAGATACAGACAGGGAATTCATTCTAAGAGTAATGTATTCTCAAATGAGCTGTAGAAGGTAAATGCTGTAGAAAGTGTACTTCCAAGTTAAGCAATATAAAAATGAATTATTTCTTTACAAACCTAAGTTGATTGCTTTCAAACAGGCAAGTTTCCTTAAAGCTTGATGACAGCCAGGGTGCTACAGACGCTGCAGAAGATGAAAAGTTGTCCAAATGCTAAGGTTTATGCATTTTTGCCAGGTAAAATGTGATTTCACTTTGAATCACATCTAAATATTTTACACAATTCATAATTTATGCAATGATTCACATTATCGCGAGGTTGTCATGTGGCAGGACCGGTCCTGACTTACTTGCTTATATATTCATTATTTATTGCTCACGATAGCCCCCATGAAGGAAATAGCTTTTTCATTCACATTTTGTGGGTGAGGGAATTGAGATACAAATAAAGCAGCTTGCTCAAGGTCATGGATCTCCTTAGTTGATGAACTTGAGAAGTAGGCCGAGATTACATTTATGTTTCAAGTTAGAAATAAAACACATGGGCTGGGGAGATGGCTCAATGGAATAAGGGTTTCTCTGGCAAGCGCAAGGGCCTGAGTTCAATCCCCGGTTCTGCAAAAAAAATAAATAAATAAATAAAATGAAACACATAAAGTCCATATTTTTAGCATTCTGTGGATTTTCTTCCTCATAAAGTTTTTTTGAGTAACTGACCAATTGATTAAATTGCACAAACATGTTGAGAGCTCTTTCACTGAACCTTAATGTTAGATAATAGATGTGTACATCATTTCCACAAACAGGAAATGATGTACACGTCTTGGTTTCCAAATCCACTTACTTTAGCATAATAAATCATCTTATACATGTTTAAAATTGATATTAAAAAGTTTTGAGCAAATCCAAACAAATTTTTAACCAATCAAAATTCTTAACCCAATGATTATACATCTCATTACATCTTTGGAGGACAGTTCGCTGAATACCTTCAGGCACATCAAGGAGCGAGGTAACAATATAAATGTCAATATACTTTAATTAAACTACTGTGCGACTTCTAATGGAGAACATCTGTGACCAATTATGTCTCTTCCACCAGACTCCTACTTCTTCCCTGGTTTCCTGCTTCCATTTACCATGTCTATGTCATTGAGATGTGAGCATCTGCAAATTTTTTTCCTGTTTTGTATGAAGGCATCTCGAGCTCCCTTCTCTATTTGCTGAATGCTGCCATCTTGTTCCAAAATAAGTGTCTCCCAATCTAAAAATCAGACTTCACAACTATTCAAGCAGCTGCTGCAGCCAGATCAGTGTTCCAACATGGGGGCAGAGCCCCGGGCACAGAGGGATTTCCTGCTTCGTGTACCTTGAGGTCTGGTAGAAGGCACAAGCACCAATATGGTATGCTGAGTGAGGCAAGAAGGGAGGTGGCCACACAAGGAAGATGAGACCCAGGAGTTGTGCTGCTCCATGGATCTCTCTGCATGTGGAAGGCTCAGCCCTAGTGCCCTGAGTCCCTGACTCTGGCCTACCCAGCTGAGTGACTCACTGACTCCCGCGCTGACTGGCCAAGTGACTGGCATAGACAAGATGAGCAGGGGGCCCTCTCTTGCTGGTTCACTTTCTGTGTAGCTTTGGTTCACTGTAGGGTTTTGGTCCTGGCTTTTGAGTTTCTCTTGTAAGATGAGAAAGTCAGGTCATCACTCCCCTGTAGCTGCCAGGAAATGAGAGAAACTTTCTGTTAATTTTTGTCCCCTGCACCCCCCCCCCATGACTCTAACAACTCCTGCTGCTTTTTTTGCTGCTGCTGGGCTGAAAAGCAGACAGACTAGGCAGCAGGAGATTGTTCCCTGTCCTTACCCAAATACTTTACCTTCTCTGTGCTGAGTAATGAACTAGAACATTCTGCACCCGTACAGGGAGTGGCTCCTATAGAAAGACAGAACACAAGTGAGTGCCCTAACCAGTCACTAGCTCATTATCATTGCCTGTGCTCAGACGTTTAGGAAAAGGAAGTTCAGAAGTTCTCTTATAATCTTCTTCATCTTGGCTGTGAAACTTTGAGAACAGACTGACTTTCAGTGCAGAAGCATAAATCTCTCTCCAAGGGGGCTTGTGAGCCTGGATCGAGGGCAATATCCAAGGAGGCACATTCAGGCAGAGTTCTGGGAGGTGTAGAGACTTGGCAGTGATTACCACTTATAGCTCTGCCACCTTGGCCAAGTGAACATCTTTAATGCTCTTCAATTTTCTCATGGTTTTATTATGAGGAAGAAATGAGATATGTAGAATATGTAGGCCAATGACTGCATTCCATGAATCTCAGTCCTGTCCAGTTCAAGCAACTTAAATGATTCCCTGGTCATATAGTCAGTGCTGTGGAAACCAATCCAGCAGGCAAATTCAGTTCTTAGTCTAGTGTGTGCTCCTGTGCTCAGTAACTCATTTCTGCCTGCTGCAAGTGACCTGCCTCCTACCAGTCCTCAACTCCCAACTCATTTTTCTGAAGATCAGTGACAAATATCCACTTTAAACAGCCATAAATAGCTGAAGTCCTTGGTGCAAAGGAAGAAAGCGCCTCCAGAGAAGATATGCGGGAATGAGAAGCCTTTCTGACCATGAATGAAAAACCCCAAATCTGCCATTGCTATTTATTCAAATGGGTGTTATCTCCTTTGTCCTAGGTCCTTAAAGCTTTGTGATAATTGACCTATGTCACATTTTGAAAAGAGAAACCCTGCCATTACTGGCCTGGTAACTAATCATTATTTGTGTACCAATCAGTAGTTGCTGTTCCTCTGGGCTTTCCTGGAAGCATTTCAGGAAGCTCAAGTTGCTTTGGTCCTACCACATGGAATATATGAGCAAGTCTTTGCTTTTAATTAAAATGTCACTAACTAATGACTTCTGTTGACGTTAGCCCACAGAAAATTGTTACTGAGTTGAAACCATCAAAATGTATAATATGCTCACTCTAGGGAAGAAAGTAGACTAAGTCACTAAGGAACCCAAGGATGAAGACAGTGTGGCTCCTGCCTACCAAGAGTTTACAGCTGGGTATGAGGATCATTCCTATACATGGAAAACTAAAATGAAAAATTATATCAGTTAGCTGTTGTCACAGTAATGCTGAGTGGCAAGCTATACCAAACTCAATGGATTAAGGCCCTCGTTGGGCCAACCAAATAGTTCAGCAAATTAACAGGAGCCTGAGGTTCAATCCCCAGGCCTGCCCCCCCCCCGCAAGACACTGAGACAGCAATTAAGACTGGGTGTGGTGGCATCCTGTAGTCCCAGCTCTTAGGAGTCTGTAAAACAGGAGGATCACTACGAGTCTGATCTGGTAGTGAGACCCTGAATAACCTGTAGACGCTTCCCTAAAACACCAAAAAAAAAAAAAAAAAGAAAGAAAGAAAGAAAAGAAAAGAAAAAGGGGGTACATATTCTCATTCATATATAGGCCCACCAGGGGTCGGTTGATCTGAGCCAGATGTGGCACTGCTGGACTTCACACTGTGGGCTGGGTTCAGGTTGCTCCCCACAACTATCACCTACCTCGGAGCAGCCACCTAGCCAGGGTGTGTTCTTCATAAATGATGGCAGCAGTTCAAGAAGAGCAAACAGAAACCTGCTGGGCCCTTTGAAGCCTGGAGATGAAACGGGCACACCATTGTGTCTGCCCAGTTTCACTGGCTGAAATGAATTCCATGGCCAACACCAGCAAACAGTGTGGTGGGTAAAATGCTCAAACTCTAGAAGGAGAACTACATTGTCAGCTAATAAGGCCCGTGGACACAGAAAGAGTGAGGCACTGGCAAGAGTGATGGAAACCAACATAGAATGATGCAAGCAATAGAAAGCATGATGTAGAGAAGCTGTAGTTCAGATTGGCGAAGAGGAAGAGGGAGGGTGCAGAGGTTTTATGTACATTTTCTGTCTGATCTTACAGTGCCCTCAGAAGCAGCTCTCACAGTTTTTGCTGATAGGTTAGAAGAATGAATTACAGAGTAAGTAGCAAAAAAGAATTTTAATCTGAGTTTGTAGGCTGTAGAATCTCTAATCCATCGGGCTGCTTTCAAAGTGCAGTTCCAGTTCTCCATTGCATCCTCTATACCTGGCACAAAGTTGCACATAGTAGGAACCAATAAATAGTTACAGAAGAGCTAATTAAATGAGTAAGTGATTCTGTGCAGGTGATCAGTGTTTTGACAGAGCTAAATGCCATTACCCAATGAAAAATAATAACTCTGCTATTCATGCAGCAACTATAGAGTGATGGGTAGGCTATAGTTAGACGTTTCACACACAGATTTTCCACTTAAACCTTTCCCTGCCAAGGAGGCTTTCCATTAGCTAAAAGTGTCAGGAAGTCTTTAAATACTGGAGTTATTTAAAGAGTACATACTGTCTTTGCAATTCAAAAATGGAAGTGTGATAAAGTTTAAGCAGTGTTTTAATTGGCCTTTCTTAGTTTTCCCTGCGGCAGATAAACCTAGCCAGCAGAGGAAGCTGCTGGTGAATAGCAGCAAGTAACAAATCTCACTGAGCGACACTTAACTATTGTTCCTGACAGCACGTGCCTTCCATGTAGAATTTAATATAAAGCTTCTTCAGTAGATTAAGACTGATGAATATTGTAATCCCAGTTTGAATAGACTCTTGAGTTCTTGTTCTCAGATTTTAAGAACAGGCATGCAATTCTAAGGATATAGAGCAGAGACTAATGCCAAAAATGTAATTTTTTTTTGCTTGAAATTGCTGTTATAAACAAAAACAGGTTTAATGACTCAAAAGTAGAAGTTTTAGACATCCACCCAAAAATTCTTCCTGTGGCTCAGAACCTGATGCCTTGAGGGTTCTGTGCATGGTCAGTACCACTTGGCTTTTAAGAATGACTACCTTTTACATGTTTGGCTTCAGATGCTAGCAACCTAAAAGAGTATGGCTTTGGGTGAAGCACACACTGAAGGCCTCAGATCAACTAAGATTCTTTTATGAATCATTGATTTCTTTTCAAATGATCTAATGTCCTTTGACCTAGCAAAGGGAAGAAATCCTTTTAGAAAGTAGGTGAGCAGAGGGAAACAGTGTTGGAGACGATGCAAAAGATTCTTGACCTGTTAACATCAACACCTTCAAAATTAAACTTACATAATTGCAAGATGTCTGTTGGGTGATCTGCTTTAATATTTCTTTAGCATTTATGATAAACAATAAAAGAAATTAGATGAGATCAAGAGAGCCCTTCCAAAGAGGTCAGGAAGTTGAGCAAAAGCTCATCTTGTTATGAGACGTTCTTCATCTCCAGATCATGCTCCATAGGAGAAGCATAGTTCTTAATGGCTTAGCAGAGGCTCCTGGGTAGTGTTGAAATAACAGTCTCAGCTCTAACCCGGAGACCCTGCTTTAATTAGTCTGCATGAGGGTGAAGTTAACCAAGGAGTTTAATGTGCAGGAAGGTTTGAAGAATGTAGGATTGGACCAATCTTGTAAGCAAGAATCTGGGTTGAGAACCTCTGGCCTCCCCCACTCCCTTGATCCTCACTCTCCCAGATAGCCCCACGTACCCGAAAGTGAAACAGGACTGTACAACACAGAGGGCCTACCAGTGTGCAACTGTCATCCCGATAGCAAAACCACTGCCATCAATAAAGGCAATACCGTCCCAAAGTGAACCTGTCCCAAGTATAGCATTCTTCCTGTTGGATCTCAGTATCCTTCAAATAAGAAAAAGAATAAAATGCTCACTTTCAAAAGCAGTGAAAATCCCATCTCAGACAGTTTCATTGAAAACAAAGGAGAGGGCAATTTAATCCACATATTGTATGGGTGCAATAAATTAATAGCAATTCTAGCAATACATCTTGTATTTTTTGCCATAAGGAAAAGAGAGTAAATTATTCTTTTGCAATTTCATCTCCTTCCCTGTCTCATCTGATAGACATCAGTACCTGAATGCAGAGCATACTTGTTTAGCCTGTGTTTTAATGAGTAATTAAATTTGATGAGTCAGAGTTTTGGTTTTTGCAGCCAAGAAATATGATCAGTGTGCATCCATAATTCTTTTTCATCTTAGAAAGTCACTATTGTTTCCATGGAATCAGTTGAATTGATGAATATTAAATCCGACTTCTGTTTGTGTGCACAGAAGCAAAATGGCAGAGAAGAAAAATAAGTAATAATAGAGATTTTGTGTTAAACAAAATATTTATACTGAAATATCCCAGTCCTAGCCTGCCCATTTCCCAGCAAAATCCCCCAGGTGGCCTAAAATATGGACAACCTGTGTGTTGTCCATAATTGTACTTTACAAGATGATTTACTAATAAAAAATGATAAGAGAATGTTAGCCAATTTTTTAGCCTTTTTAAAAAGAGAAAGCAATGTGTACATGTACATGTGAAATCAGGAAGAGAAAGACTATAGAAAATAAAACTCACCAGAGGCAGTCTTATATCACAGCATCCACTAACCGTGTGGAATGATTCAATTTTGCCTAGAGGAACCAGGAGCTTCCTGGCGGTTCTTAGTACCTCCTTGGAGCCTTCGTAGTAGTCAGTTATTCATTGATCAAGTAGAAAGTAAAACCAAAATTGAGCAACAACAAAAACATTTGATACTTAGACAAACTTTGGGGGGAGGTAATGTCTTCCAGACAAAAGCAAAAGTTTTGAATAATGCAGAAATAATTATTGATTCCTTCATTTATTCAACAAATATTTTTTGGATGTTACATGTCAGGTGTTGTTTTGGGCTCTAAGGACGTAGGTGCTTTTCATCAGCATTGATGGGCTTTCATCTGAGAGGTGATAGAAATTCAGGAAAAAGATTTCCCTCTGGCCCATTTCATTTCCACTGGCTTCAGAAGGACTTCCTTATAACTCAAATCACATTCTTCTTTGGTTCTGAAAACTTTCTACAAGACAGCTGTTTTTATGGCAAGGAGAAACATATATAAGCCTGTAGCTGCTGGTGAGAGAACATGGATAAGCACCCCAGACAGTTGTGATTATCTGTGTGGGAAAAAGTAGCTCTCTCTAGGTATAACAGATTGAAGTCGTCATTGTAGGATTGCCATGTACTCGCGACGTTTAATCGAGGCTCTTGGTCCAGCCATCCTGTGCTCCATCCTTCTCAGCAGTACTGACGAGGGTTCCCCCCTGATACTAGCACCACACGTAGCCATGGGTCAGGAGTCCCTCTTGCAGTACTGCACTTTCTCAGAGGCATCTCTGACATTTAGGCAGGAGCAGTTACTACCAAAGAAATGAGAAGTTGAAAAGATTCCCTGTGACAATTTGAAATCACCTTATCTGTTAGTTTTCTTCCATGTTACCTCTCTTCTCCATGCCAGTCCATGAGTGCAGGCATCTTTCCCTATTCACCAACACCAGCTCAGTGGCCTGATGCAGCTTCTTAAATATTCCATGGCTGACATGAATGACTGGAAAGGACATTGGATTCCACATCCCAGAGCTCTCAATTTAATGGAATGAACTGAAATAAAAAGGTGACATTTAAGAGTAATAAAGATAATGTCTGTTATATGAGCTGGGCCTCAACCATCTGCATGAAGGTGGGGTGGGGGAATGTCAGTTTAGCTGTAGTACCTATGAAACGGGATGTAAGTGATAGTAAACTCATGAACCAATAGTAGGAAAAGTAAATATCTTAAGAGTGAGTTCCCCATTACAGTTGGTTGATTTCCAAAAAGGGTAATAGGACAATTTAAGAATTATCTTTTGCCGGGCATGAAGGCTCACACCTGTAATCACAGCACTAAGGAGCCTGAGGCAGGAGGATCACCATGAGTTCAAGGCCAGCCTGAACTATACAGTGAGACTCTGTCACAAAAAAACAAAACAAAACAAAATCCTCTTAGCCAGGCATGGTCAGTAAGTCTAATACTTGGGGAAGCTGAGCGGGAGAATCACAAATTCAAGCATAGGACAGGCAGTTTAATGACTTAACCAAGACCCTGTTTATTTTCTCAAAATAAGAAATAAAAATAGCTCACTGCAGTGGCCCTGGATTCAGTCCCCCATACTTAAAAAAAGAAGTGCTGAGATAATTGGATATCCACTTGCAAAGGAATGAAGTTAGACCCCTACCTCATCCACATATAAAAATTAAAATACACAAAGGCCTAAATATAAGAGAGAAATCTATAGGACACTCAGAAGAAAACATTCATGATCATAGATTTGGCAGTGGTTTCTTACATATGACACCAGTAGAAGTGGCAACAGAAAAAAATAGACAAATTAGACTTCACCAAAATTAAAAATGGGTACTGCAAAGGATACTATCAGGAAAGTGAAGACAGTCCGGAGGATGAGAAGGTATTTGTAAATCACATATCTTAAGAAAGGTCTAATATCCAGAATAAGTATGAACATTCTTTCAACATATCTTGGTCCTTTCTTCATCACCTGACACCCACAATTTCAGGAAGGAGAGCTTGATTTTGGTTCCCATTTCTGTCTGTAGTCAGCTGGCTCTAAGACAGGGTGACCTGGTAGAGGGCCATGGCATCCTGGAAGATGCAGAGTGGACAGAAGGGGCTAGGGAGGGAGAGAAGCCCTGCAGGACACTCTGGTGACCACCTCTTCTAACCTGGCCCTACCTCCTTACAGCAATTCTGATACCCACCCCATTGGTCATCCTACACAGCCCAATAATAATAAGCTAAAAGACTTGGATGAATATTTTCCAGGGAAAAAAAACAAGCACATTAAAGGTGTTCAACATGACTGAAAATCAGAGTGATTCATACCTACCGTGATGACTGTAACCAAAAAAGATGGAGAAGATGAGCAGCAATTGGGGCCTCAAGTGTCTCTGGTAAATTGTGAAACTGCAGCCGCCTTTGGACTATTGTACATTTTCTCTGACAGTTAAATACAGAATTATTAAGTGAGTATACACCTTGAGTATACACCTACTCCTAAGTGTATACTCAAGGGAGCGGAAAACATAACTACACCAAAACTCACATAAGTATCCATGAATGTATTCATAATAGCAAAATAGTATAAATAACCTAAATATCCATCAGCCAGGAAACAAATAAAAAAACGCTGCTTTCACTAGCACTTGAATATTAATGGACAAAAAGAGAAATGAAAAACTGAGACACAGCACAACTGGATAGACCTCGAAAACATCGTGTTGCACTGCTACAAGTTCCTGTATATATGTCCACAACAGCGAAATACAGAGCCAGAAAATAGACAAGGGATTGCCAGAGGTGGGGCAGTGGGTAATGGCTGCTCATGAGTATAAGGTTTCTTTCTGGGTTGGTAAAAATGTTCTGGAAAAGGAATACAGTACTTCAGATTAAAAACCATTAAATTGTACAACTTGAATTTTGCGCGATATAAATTGTGTCTTGTCTTTAAAAAAAAAAAGTCCCCATATAGAAGGTCCCCCTTTATAAGGCACTGGCCCCGTCGTGGTTGGAACACAAATCTAGTCCTAGATATGGGACTGAAGCAAATCGAAGCTTATGTCACCCATGGAAAATCAGCGTGGGTAATTTAAGACATTTAGGCTGTTCCAGGCAAAACATTGGGAACATATGGGATGTTTAGTCTGTTTTAGACAGAAAGAGGCTTCTAGGGAGCCGTCTAGTCCTTCATGTATGATTGACATTTTTGCAAAAGAGAAATTGAATCACTCCCCATCAGCCTAGAATGTCATGCTGCATGAGGAAAAGGGACACCTCCTCGACACTCTGCCACCATGGGACTGCAGGGGCAAAGGCTCATTATTCTCTGAGGAGGATGCAGAGGGAGGCACCCACGGCTTCAGGTGACATGGTGGCCTCGCTGACCCGAGCTAGCTTTTCTGTCAGGGGATTCTATCATTGAATCCCAAGAAACTCTTCTGGGTTGTAAATGATCACATAGATCTCATATTCCTAGAAGGCTGATACTTTTTCCCCCTTCTTTCATTACCATGCACTTTTCCTGCATTAAAACACACTAATGTTTCTTTTCCCATTTAAAATAATCTTAAAATATTTTCTGAAATCCATCCTTACAGCTAAGAATTCCAGGCCCTTGCCACATCCACAGATTTTCCTGTCGCATCGTGCAGATCACTTATAACATGGGCCCAGGTGTCTCCCGGGTCCTCAGCCCTCCTGAGAGGGGCCCGTTCAGTTTCAGCTCTTTGTTCTTCCCCACCCTAAACTGGTTCTCTACCCCCATTTACTGCAGGGAAGGTGGGCACAGGCATTACCCTCACCACTTTTCCATTGTGCACACTGATCTCCCGAAAGAATTGTAAGAGAAGCCAGAGGCGCAGAAGCCTTTGCAGAGGCACGGAAGCGCTTTGTGTTCTGCAAAGTTTGCCAGCAGAAAAGGTGATACATCCAAGCCGCAACAGCTGGAAGTTCCCACTCTTCCCTCAAAACTTTCCTTGTAAAACAATCACACCAGTATTCTGCTCTTTGACCTAAGACCATTTAGAGACAGGTGATACGTTTTGAGCTCCTCAGGTGCTCCTATATTGAATTCAGAGAATCTGTCAGCACACTAAAATATATCTCAAATTTGTATGCATGAAAGTATGTACGTGCACACGCGCGCACGGGCACACGTTCTCCTCTCTTGACAAAGTCTGACCGGACCTGCCGTTTATAGTCAGTTTCTCCATTCTTACTCTGAGGGCAAGAAGCAGCATGAGCCCCAGCATCCCCGCAGTTGCTCATAGCCCCCACCATTCGCCGCTGTGCATTGCCCCTATCAGAACGTCCTGCGCTTGGGCTGTTGTTGGTGTCCCACTCCGGCTGCTGCGTGACTGTAGTCTCTTGCGTCTGTCACTGGAAAGCTACAGCATGCACTGTTCCAGAGCCAGTTCCAGGTGTTGTCTTTAATTTTATGCATTTGGTACAGGGTCTCACTACATAGCTCAGACTCATAGTGATTATCCCACAGGACGGGGCCAGCACAGCATGTGGTACAGGGGATCGAACCCAGGACCTTGTGGTTGCCTAGGCAGGCACTTAGATTGCTGAGCTATCTCCATGGCCCTCCAGTTGTTGTTTTTTTCCACAGTAGAAACCCCCTGGGAACCACTGCTGGGTGCTGTCAAGAAAATCTGTTAGCCTTGGCCAGAGATGCCTTTTAAAAAAAAAAAAATGATGTGTATTTTGAATTCAACCTTGGGGCCTTTGTATTAAGCTACATCCTTAGGCCTCATTTTTTTATTTTGAGACCAGGTCTTGCTAGGTCACTAAATAGCCATAGCTGGGTTCAACCTTAGCCTCCCAGAGTGTTGGGATTACAGGCCTATGCCACCCCCTCATGGCTTCAGCCTGAGATTCTGGGTACCAGCTTTACAGAGGCAGATATGTCCTGAGCTGACTTATGTGAACCCTCTCCCTGCTCTAGACCTCAAAGAGCTGTCCTCTGCTAAATGACAGGCTTTCCCCTGTCCACTTGCCTCATGCTCATCCCTAGCTTACTGGATAGAAGCAGTGTCTTCATTTGTTCAGGCTGCTATAGGAAAGTACCGCAGGGCCGGCCAGATAGCTCAGTGCATTAGAGCACCTGCTTAGGCAGACGCAGGAACCCCAGTTCGATCCCCAGAGTGCCGTGCCAGCCCCACCCCAGGGGCACGCTGAGATAGTGATTGAAACTGGGCGTGGTGTCACATGCCTGTAATTCCAGTGCTTAGGAGGCTGAAAACAGGAGAATCACTGAGTCTGATCTCAGTGAGACCCTGTAGAACCTGTACTAAATACATTTTTTTAAAAATTTGGAAAAACAAAGAAGTACCACAGAGGGGTGGCTTAGCCAACAATCATTTCTGTCTCACAATTCTAGAGCCTGGAAGGCCAAGATCCAGGTGCCAACAGATTTGTTTGGGGTGGGGCTTCACTCTGTGGGAAAGGAAAGCTCCAATGTCTCTTCCTCTCTCTTCTAGAGCCCAGATTCCATGGGGTGGGGGGCTCAAGTCTCATCACCCCACCTAATCACCTCCCTAGCACCTGGCCTGCAGACACTGTGGTGTTGGATGGTAGAGTGCTAACACACGAACTGCAGGGGACATGGAGACTGAGCTCCTAGCCAGCACCTCCCATGGCATGCAGCTGCCTGGGTGGGAATCTAAGCTCTGGCACCCAACTTCACCTTTTGTGGCTCAATTTTCTCATCTTTAAAAATGAGGACGATACTACTGCTGGCCTGGTATTCTTAAGAGGATTGGCTAGCTTAATAAACATGAAGGCTGGAACAGCAGTTGGCACCTGGCCAGTGCTATAAAATGTTACCATTAAGGCTTAACCTAAGAAGTGGATTTAGCTCCAGGTTTGAGCCAATAGGACTTAGACCCAAAGGAGCAGATGAAGGCAAATACTGAAGTGGTCCTCAAACAGTTCTCAATGTGGTTATTCTCAGTCTGTGTCCTTTTCTTCTTGGCATGGTAGCAGTACAGCCTAGTTCTAGTCAAGAAAAACATGTAGGGGGAGGCTGGGGAGATGGCTCAGTAGAACAAGCACTTCTCTGGCAAGCGCAAGGGTCTAAGTTCAATCCCCACTTCCCCCCCAAAATGTAAAAATAAATATTATTTAAAAAAAAAGAAAAACACGTAGTTGCAAGCTGGTCCTCCAGGATCATCTCATGGGTGCTGCTGCCATTGGGAATTTTGGAGCTTCCTTTGAAATTTGTGAGGTTGTAGTAACAAGACTTCATGATTACCAAAAGGAAATAGAACTAGCAGGGCTGTGGAAGTGCCTGGCTCAGCTCCCCTTGGAGAAGCTGCTGCTGTGGGAGATACAGAGGTGGGGGCCTCCTGCCCCTCCTTCTTGGGGTGCAAGGCAGCCTCCAAGACTGTGCTTCCCCGGCAGTGCAGCAGTCAAGGATCTGGCATGGCAGAGCAGCTGGACTCCGGGACTAGTGGGACCCCCACTCCTAGAGGACAGCTCTGCTCAGGACACCCCTCAGCCCCAGCAGGGAATTGCTTAGAAAAGCTCCAAAGCCTACCCTCCCTCTCTTCTCCCATTTGGAAAAGCTGCGAGCTCGCCCACACTCTCTCCCACACAGGCGTCCTCCCCTCCTTGAAAGTCTCTTACAGACTTGATCCCGTCTTAGTGTCTGCTTCCTGGAGAAATCAAACTGACATGTTATTTCTTCCTTAAAGTCTTAGAAGGTTTGCCTACCTACAGAGAAAAGCAGGTGCTGAGTTGTGTCTATGCTAGATGAGCCTTCATAGAAATAGCATGCCGAGGAAAAAAAGAAATGTTAATGGAGCTCGTGATGTGGCTTATTAAAAATACTTTTTCTCCTTTCTCCCCCCAGTGCTGAGGCTCCAATCCAGGGCTTCATTTATGCCAGACGAGCACTCTACCATTGAGATACATTCCCAGCCTGCCATATTTGTATAATCATTTTTAATTGGCTACTTTTCCCATCAAATTTCAAATAAATCCGGATTCAATAGTCCGTATGCTCGCTAATTCCTTATCGTAAGCTCAGAGGTTGAGGTATATGGAAAAGTAATTTTATGAGCTTTCCTAATGTTTCAGTGAAAGAAAGGATGACGGGTAGCTGCCGAGCTGCGGCCTAATAGGAGCCCCTTTGCATCTGAAGTATTTAGAACACTGTGGTTGTGCAGATGCCAGAGGTGGCCGAGCAGGCCAGCACAGCTTAATCATTGTACTATTGCAGTAAGTGCCTATAAACTGCTGCTACACCAGGGTAACATCCTAAATGAGTGAAAAAATCATCAGGACAGGTCGAAATTGTTATTTATAGCCTGACACTACAGCCTTTGTAGAGCTGTTTTACATTAAATATTAATGTCAGCATCCTAAGACCATAAGCAATGTGTATTGTTTTTCAGAAGAAATGTGAAATTATAGCTTTGATGCTTCACTTTCCCTGGACTGTGGGCTATGCTTGGCTTTAACCTAAGCCCTGTTTGGCATTGCTAACTTGTATTCATCCACCTCTTGTTACAGGAAACTGGATATGGCTTGGCCAGTGGCCACCCAGCCCTGTTACTGATCTGCTGTTTCGCCTAGCTGTAACCTCTGCATTGTGTTTCTGACTGTATCCAATTCTTCCACTTTTTCCTGTGGGAAATTCATGTTCCTTGAGCACAATATACATAGCTAAATGTGCAATTGTTCATCCTTTGGGTGAACCACGAGCAGGTGTGATTTCATAGGATTTAGGTAGTGCTACTATGAATAAATTTAAAGAATAGGGCCGGGGAGATAGCTCAGTGGAATAAGTGCTTCCCTGGCAAGTGCAAGGGCCTGAGTTCAATTCCCGGTTCAGCAAAAAAAAAAAAAAAAAAACTTAAAGAATGACAGAATCACTGTTTTCTAAGGATAAAATACCTACCAAGGTCCAAATTGATTGACCATACCTATTTGGATCAATGTCAATACATGTTAATAATGTGGTTCAAACAGAGGCCGTGGAGATAGCTCAGTAGAATAAGCACTTGCCTGGCAAGCGGAAGGGGTCTGAGTTCAATCCTCAGTTCCACCAAAAAAATGTGGTTCCAACAGAAATGAACACAGGAAACTGCCAGCATTGTATGTGGAGGACAACACAGACAGATGTTTCTGCCCATTTCCCAGAATTTGAACGTTCCAAACAATTCCTGTAGAGCACTGACAGATTGTAGGGCAGAAAGTTTTGCCTAAAGCAATTTCCTGCACACGGTAGGCAGTGTTGAATTAAGGGCTGCTTAAAATTTCATTAATAGGACATTCTCATCAATAAAATTATGAGAATTTATTCAGCCACTGCCTGGCTCATTGATTAAAATAATTGATCTACAATGAGGATAAACTAATCCACTTCTGGCCTGTGAAATTAAAGCTGAACAATTGAGGCTGCACAAATACTAAGTTGAAATTGCCATTTTTGTAAACAAAGAGTTCACTGAATATTGGTGATTTCATTCCGCTCAACCTCACAGCATAAAACAGGTTATCAGTGTAAAGATAAGAATTTGAATATATGAGTTGAACTGAAATTTAATCATTCAAAACATGTTAAGCACATTATAGGAAGACTATTTAAAGAAAACCCACAGAGAATCCTTTTGAAAGCAAAACACTCCTCTTTAAATTCGTAATAGGTCTATAATTTAATCTATTTTTGTCAACTTAAACTTTTATATACTATCTTCTCATTAATGTGAATTCATCAACATACTATATAAAAGGAATTCTCTTCATTGTAACATGATTTTAAATAGAATAAGGAAGGAGGGAACCTAAAATGAATTGCACTGCACGCACAGTTTTCAGTCATAGGAAAATATGTGTGTGTCTCAGATCAGAAGCGAGGTTATGAAGATGGCTGTGGAAGCAGCATTTGTGTGTGGTGTGAAAACTCCAGGCAGGCCTTGCCCTCTGGCCGCGCAGCCATAGAAAGTTACCAGTCTGCACATTTGTAAAGGAAGCAGTAATATCAACCTACAGTGGTCATGTAAAATAATGTGCATAGTGTCAGATATCATGAATGCAAAATAAAGATTAACTAGATGTGGACAAAAGATGCATTTTTAAAAATTACGTTGTTTCCTTTTTGAAGCAACAATGTACAATTTAAGCAGCAGTTTGTCTGCCTCTTCAGAGCATAAAATGGGAGGTACCAGCCTGGCCATGGCTGTGTCCAGCGGGACTCAAATCTGTCGGCAGACCCTAGACAGGCTGAAGGTGAAATTGACCAAAATTAAAATGATTGTAGTTAAATCCCCCTCAGCTCAGAACATGTGAGGAAATTAGTCCACTGGACTGCAATGTGCAATTCTCTGGCCCTATTTGGCCACTTTTGAATGGCAGGGCCATAAGCTCAGAGCACATTTCTTGTCCCTGTGCAGTGTCTGGGCAGCCGGGGCAGCAGAGCAGAGTTCACCGGGCGGGGGGAGGGGGGCTGAGGTGGGATCCCGCCCCCTCACTCCCATCAGCCCCTGGGAAGCCTGTAAGGGGGCTAGGTTGGGAAGGCTGTGGAACCTGTCAAAAGAAAAAGAGGAGAGGAGAGGAGAGGAGAACTGGGAGGGGCCAGGGCGGAGGGAGAGGAGAGGGGAGAAAGAAAGCGAACAAGAACAAAACGGCTGCCGTGATCACTCCTAGCCCACTTTGCAGTCTGATGACAAAATAATGGTTGCTATCAGAAGTAAGGAGTAAGAGAAGTAAGTAAATAATGGTTACTAGCACAAATACGAAATACAGTTGTGTAAACCTATTTTTCTAAAGTCCCAGGAAAAATGTCACCTTCTCTTTATCTTGCTTTGGCAAACCAGAAAACATGAGATTTATTTTCTCCCAGCTGCCCTCACAAAATAACTATTGCCACCATAAAACCTAGCTGGCAGTTTTTACATGAGTGGGTCCTAAGTGGCTTGAGGCCTCCAAGCAATGACACAATTAACCCACCAACACATCAGGGGTGGCCCGACTTAGACACAGGTCATTAAGAGTGAGAGGTGTGATTCTGATTACAGTTTTGTTCTTGAGGGCAACCACCACATTTATCAGGCCTTTGTTAGCCTTTAGACACCCTGCGAGGCACAGGATACCTCGTCCCCATTAGCATGGGACCTAGTGCCCCAGCAAAATACCAGGTTCCACCCCCAGCGCTGTTTCCCCAGCCTGGACTGACAGCAGCCCAGGCAGCCGCGTCCTGGAGCCGCTGGCCTTCCTTTTTACTGCATGATGCCAAGCAGTCCCCCTAAAGAGCACTGGCATGTGCACGGAGGGCTCTGTGTTCAGAGAGAACTGCCTGGTTTACAACTGGCCTTGCAGCTCCCGGGAGGACATGTTGGCTGCAATCAAAAGTGCCAAACCTACAAAGCGCGAAGGCCTCCGAGGGACACGCGCGATGTCTCCCTGGGCTGTGCTTTGCAGCCTGCCCACATCACAGAGTCCAGCTAATCACTTGGAATTGTTTTCAGGGGATTTGAGGCTTATTATTTAATAACGATCTCACTGACATTCTAGAGTTCACTGATGGATCCGTGAGCCTTTGTGAATATACAAGAATCATCACAGACACTGGAAGAAAATCAATTTTGCCTAGATAGGTCCCCGTTTTTTAGGACCAGTGCAAAAATACTCACATGAACAATTTATTTAACAGCTGAATATTTCAGGAATTGTTTTCCACAAGAAGAAATGAATAAATCACCAGGTCTAATGAGATGAAAGTGAGTGAGGAGAGATCAACTGAAGTTTTTCAGAGGTGTCTGCGCCTCTCCCCGCCTCCCCAGCTGCTGTCACCCTCACTGGCTGCTTTCTCCCAAAAACCGTCAGGAACAACTCATCGTAAGCGAGGGTTTGTTGCAGATGTTCACAACTGAGAGGCGAAGGCTAACTCAGGAGTCCGGACCCTGGTGCAGCATGCACTGAGGTGGGAAGGAGCATCCAGCGGGGGTTGAGCTGAGGTGTGGGGGGAGCAGAAGCAGGCCAGGGGCACCAGAGGGCAGCGCTTGCGCAAGGGTGTGTGGTGAAGCAAGAGCCTCATCTGGGGGAGAACAACACAGGCCAGAAGCGTGCCGCGCAGAGTATTCGTGAGGAACTGGCTGGGATCGGAGGCCCTTGCTGCACACGAGTCTGTTATTATCTTGAAAGCAGAAAGGACTCCCCAAGAGCCTGTGTCCCTGTTGCTGTTAATAAGCCATTATTCCATCATTCAGAGGATAGTCTTTGTTTGTGTGGGGGGGGTGTTGGCGTATGTGTTCGCTTTTCACGGTCTCCACTGAACAGCACCCTCAGCCCTTGAGTAGCCCTCAGGAGAGGGCTGAGGTTGCGCCTACTTCCCACACCCCTTGCTGGCCTCTGTTTACATCTTGGCCATCTCCCTGCTGTTAAGAGCCTGGACATCTGGCCACACCCTGCTCTCCTCAGTCCTGGCGTTGCCTGAACAAGCTCACCCACCAGCCGATACCTGCCCCAGTATCTGTGACCGCGACTTTCCCCTCTGCTGCTCCTCTACCCTCCACACCTAAGGTGCCTCCTGGAACTCTGCCATTTCCCAGTGGTTTCAGAATTTGCCCAACTTTCACCATCTGTTGTTTTCTTGTGTTTTATAAGTAGATCCATGACAGATTCGAATTTTCTTTAAAATGGTCCTTCATCACAGATGGTTTCAGAATGCTGGCCTCTCTTGGCTTATGCATTTGGATATCTTTATTTTCAATTTTTTTCCAGCAGAACACTATTGCAACTTCCTTAATCTACACTATAATTTTAAAGAGAAACAGCTACTAAAATTAAATTGGAGAATTTAACATTTACTGCTTTTCCTACATGTTCCTGTCAAAATGAAGTTTTGGGGGTTCAACTACATGTAATGGTTACTAAGCCTATTTTTCTGAACTCTTTCTTTCCTTTTTTTTTTTTTTTTTTTTTTTTTTTTTTCCGGAACTGGGGATTGAACTCAGGCCCTTGCACCAGGGAAGTGCTTATTCTACTGAGCCATCTTCCTGGCCCCATCTGAACTCTTAAAGCTTACATGAAGCCTCGAGACTGATGGTAGTTACTACAGCCATTCTAATAGACAAGATTTTATTCTCACATTATTCCTTGTTTTAAGAAGATTGCAACTTATAAAAATGACTGAACTTGGTGTAGACATCAGATACTAGTAGTTGCTAAGGAACTGGATTAGTGCTAATTTAACTTAAGGAAGGTATTCATTTTTATTTCCATTTTGTTACTACGGTACTTTAATTACAGATAAACACCTTGTATGGCTCTCTGGGGTAACCAGAGGGCTAGATGTCTGTCTGACCCTTAGCTGTGGGGCGCATGGGTAGGTCATGTTTGCACACAGCCTCCAGGCAGCCCACATTCAAACAGAAAGTAGCTCAAAAGAAGAGGCCTCTTGGGACACAAACAATGCCTGAGCTCATGAGCAAGGCCACGGCTGAGTGCTCAGGACTGCGGTGGCCCTGCCTGCCAGAGCACTAGCCCCTCGCCTGCAAGCCGGGCCGTCCCCACTGGGCTGCACCACACACATCACTGTGGGCCTCCTCACGCCACGCATGGTGGTGTTCAGCAGCCTGCTGTCGATCACCAGGCAGTTGGTTCCTCAGGTCAAAGGCCAGTTACCAGAGCCAAGACCGTCATTCTCCACACTGCAGCCAGCATGAGCTTATTGGAAGGTCAATCTGATAGTACCACCGAGCCTCCCCAGCCACTCCCCCAACCCTGCACTACTGGGAACCTTCACTGCCTGCCAGGGAACCTCTCACAGAGCTTGGCAGGCCCCTCCCAGCTGTTGTACCCTGCCCCACCCCATCCCCACCCACCCCCAATTCAGGAGTATTGCATGCCACAGTCATCCCTTCCATGCTTTCTAAGGTGGTCTTTTCCTGGCTCTTCTCCCACCAGGTGGGCATCCGTTCCAGTACCTCTATAGGGCTTTGTTGGACCCACACTGCTGCTGCTAACACATCGCATTTGAACAGACGCTATTCGTGTGCATATGAGTAAGGTCTGGTTCAGCTGAGAAGGGCAGTCACTGCTGTTCTCTGTGGAGGCTGCAATTGTGACATCTAGTGCAGTTTCCAGCACAGAGCACAAGTGCCCCGAATGCAAGAACACTCAGGCAGGTCCACACGGACGCACTAGGCCTGCCTGGGGACGGACAGTCCAGCCAAGGTGCGGGGTGCTGAGCTGCCTGCCACTCCATCCCCCCGCCCCCACCAGCAACGTGAAGCCCTGGTGAGGAGCATCTCACCCTCCGTGTGCCAGCTGCTGCTCTTCACAGAGGAACTTTTGAAATTATTCTAACAATGTTGGGGGGTGGATGAGGCCGGCTCTGCCCACCCTGGGGCTGGGGCTGGCACAGCATGTGGTGCTGGGACAAACCACTGCAGTTCTTGTGTGCTTGCCTAAGCAAGCACTTTAGACCGCAGAGCTAGCTCACTGGCCCCAGTGTAGTTCTTTATGAGAAATAATGCCTGTCACCACCACTTCCAAGAAGAAGAAAGCAAGGCAAAGCAACAACTGCTAGCCCTGGTGCTGAGTACGAGGAGCACATGAGCTCTTCTTACACATGCCCCTTCCTGGGGGCAACACTATAGGTGCACTCATGAACTCGAAGGTGGGACTTGGGCTGTGGCTGGGGTGCATGCTAGGATCCATATCCATCTTCTCATGGAAGCCCCTCAGCAAACCAAAAATTTTTGGGCCAGGGAGATGGCTCAGTGGAATAAGCGCTTCCCTGGCAAGCACAAGGGCCTGAGTTCAATCCCCAGTTCCACCAAAAAAAAATAAAAATAAAAAAGTGTGTGTAGGGTAGGTGAGGAAACAGAGCTTTGAGACTCAGAGAGTTACAGGAATTGACCAGGACCACACAGGTATCACACAGAGACTGCATCTGAACCCCACTCACTGCAGTACTATTTAGCACCCTTCATGCTGGAACACAGCCTTTGCAGAAATCAAGGAAGAGCTGTACCTCAGCAGAAGGCGCCCTGTGGTCCCATTTAATCTCATACTTGGAGCCTAAAGTAATAAGACTTCAGTCAGCTTTTAATCAGCCTGCCTTTGGCTTCTTCCCGCTTCATGACTATTCCTTTTTGACACATTTCTGAAAATTCAGATTGATCCTCTCTGCCCCAGGCTCGTGTGAGTCTGCTGGCCTGGCTTCTCTCTGCTTACAGGAATCTGTTCTGCAGGTCCGGGATGTATCTCAGTGGCAGTGGCCTTGCGTAGCATGGGCCAGGCTCTGGGTGATTTCCCTGGAGCCACAAAATAATGTGAAAAACCCTCTGCCCAGCACACAGCCCGGGCTCCTGCCCTGCCCTCTTCCCCTCCTCCTCCGGCATCCACATAGGCCTCCTGCACAGTCTCCTAGCAGCTAAGCACTGCTTCTGTCCTTTCCAGATGTGAGTCCCCCTTCCTGTCAGCCTGTCCAGCCAAGGAACCCAGGTCAAGTCGAGGGGCAAACAGCATACAGAGTGATCACGTACTTCATATGTGTCGGGGAGAAGGGGTACTCAGGATTGAACCCAGCACCTTCCAACCGAGGGTGCTTTTTTTTTGGAGACAGAGTCTGGCTAAATTGTTTAGGCTAGATTTGAACTTGGGATGCTCCTGCCTCAGCCTCTCACAGTGCTGGGATTATAGCTATGAACCACCACATTTAGCTGAGTAATATCATTATTTTAAAAATAACTCCATGTGTTATTTTTTGTTATGGTTGCTTTTTGTTTTTTGGTTTTTTGGTGGAACCAGGGATTGAACTCAGACCCTTGTACTTGCCAGGGAAACACTTATTCTACTGAGCCAACTCCCCTGCCCCAATTCCACATATTATTAAGTTATACTGAACTTGAGTAAGTCTGGAGAAGAGATTAATTGGAAAGGTCCAAATCTTTGATAAACATGTGATTGAAAAGGTTTCAGTAGCAAATTGCTCTTCTGTTGCACGCTAGCAGAGAAGAGTCAGTACCACCCCGGGCATCCTTCGTTCTCAGCAATTCCAAACGTACCAGAAGGCCTCGGCAGCAGTCTCCTCCATGTGTAACAAATGCTACTTTGTATATTCATCTCTTTGTGTTTAATTATAAGGATTTGAATTTGCAGCACCAATTAATCAGTAATTAGATAGTACTGTACCAGAAGAAATTAAACAGAGATAAAAACAAAAACACAGCTCAGCACAAGGCGTTATCATCTGTATCATTTCATGTAGCATGATGAAAATATTCCCTACATGAGAAATGTAGGTTAGCTGGGTCATTAGCTACGCATTCCTTTGATGTCATTGTTGACCTCCAATACCAATGGGAAACTTAATCCAGATGCAGAAGCACTCTTATACTAATGTTTATTTTTCTTTTTATTCTTCATTGAAAATGTGCTCATGAAACTCAGTAGTAATTTTGAAATGCAATAGTAGGCTTGGCAGTGCAAAATAAATGCATATTTTATAATGATACATTCTCTTGAACTTCATAGTTTTTTTAAGAAACACATAAACCTGTTTCTGAATTAACTAAAATAAAATTTTTATCTTAGGTGTGGAAAAAGGAAGCAAAAAGGGGGGGGCAAATAAAGGAGAAGGGGAAAGGTCCCTACAGAAGAAGGAAAAGCCCCTGTAGGCATCAGAGGTGGTTGGTGGGGGCTGCTCTCTACAGAGTCGGGTCATTACCCCATGCCAGCTGCATGGGCCTCTTAGGCTGGTCCACAAACCTCATGTCTGTAAGAGAAAACACCGACAGCTGGACGGGGAAGTCACCTGGTACCACATGCCATGCCAGCTCTGTGCCAAAACAAGGTTCACATGCCTGCAGTTCCAGTGCTGAGGGGGCTGAGACAGGAGGATCACTACAAGTCTGAGCTGTGTAGAGAGACCCTGTACCAAATAAAAGATTTTTTTTTTAAAGGCAGCAGCTCCTGTGGTCTGGTCTTGGAAAAGGGACAGCAGGTGATTCACCCAGCAGGACCCTGCCCCAGCACAGCCTCCGGGCCCAGGCAGTGTTTGTCTAGAAAGCCCCTCCTTTCTGAGCTCCCAGCTTAGCCTTCCCCCTGTAATCGTGACTGTGCGGGGAAACTGAGGCAGGAAAACACCCAGAATCACCCTGAGAGGTTGTGCATTTGCACCTTGGTGCTATTTCAAAAGGTTTTATTTCTGAGGGCAGCTGGCATGTGGGGGCCTCTGTGAAAGGTGACTATTGTGGACACTTTCAGCGGCACGCTAGGCGAATGGGCGGGGCTTGCTTGTGAAACTGTCAAAAAATGTTCCACGGAGAGAATTCCACTGTGCACTCTCAGGCTTGCTTTGTGGTTGTATTTTTAATCACCAGTCTCTGAAATAAGTAATTTGTCTTTTGATGGAATAGTTTGCAAAGAAATTGCATAAGGAGGTTTGAGAAGAATTATAGGGGAACCTGTCTTTTGGCACCTGGCATGGAAAGAGCAGCCATCACTGAGTAATTTGGTGTCATAAGGACTCTAGCGAGCCAAACTGCAACAACTTTTTGTAGCTTTCTGTTGAAATTCAGTAACCTCCCCAGATTGAGAACCATTTCATTTGATTTTTCTCCCAGTTTAAAAATTTCCCCCTACTGTGTTACAAAGCAGTGCTGTGAAGCTTCTGACTTTAAGAGTTCATTGCTTTTACACATCATAGAGTGCACCTGTGAGTGAAAGCCACATTTGTCAAAATGACAATTCATTTGTGGGTATGGGTTATTAATCCTCTGTTGTGCTTCTTCAACTATTCCCTAATTGGAAATGTTCATCTCTCAGGAGGTGGTATAATTTATTTGGTGTCAATGTACTACATAAATTTTTACCTCTCAAATTTAGCTTTTTTTTAACTGAACCAAGCTGATTCAGTGGGCATGATCATTCTCTGATGGACATTCTTATTCAAGGTTACCTAACCAGGCAACCTCTCCATCGCAATGAACGACTCTCTGTGGCTTTCTCCTTAACAAGGTAGTAACTCTTCCCATGGCCAGCTCTGGCTCTAGTCGGATACAGGAAAGAAAGCACAAAAAGCACAACTGGAGTTTAAGCATCCATAACCACACTTGCCCTGCAGTCTCAGTGAATGGCTCTAGCTGTTGCTAAAGCCCACAGTACCATGGACTATCCTGGTTTTGCTTTTTAACTCCTTCCTTGGAAGGACCACATCCGCCGGTCCTTCCAAGTCACCTCCCACTGCGCCTGCCCTCCTCCACGCCGCTGTGCTCTCTCTTGCCTGGGCTCCTAGCCATTATCTCCTCACTAGCTGCCCTTTTCCATCCTGCTATCCCTAAGAGCCTTTCTCCACATGGAAGCCCAGGTATATATATATAATATTTCGGGAGGGTACCAGGGATCGAACTCAGAACCTTGTGCTTATTCCACAGAGCTATCTTCCTGGCCCAGATATTAGAGTGATACTATGTCATGAGAGCTGCTGAAGGCCTTGGGTTACTTTCCATTCCTCTTAGAATAACAATGAAACCCCTTCCCTGGCCACAGGACTCCACACATAGGCCTGCACCCCTCTTTCTCGCTGCCGTTCCTCTTCAGATGCTGTGCACACATACTCCTGCTGCCTCTTGCTCTGTTTAGGCTGCTGCCACCATCCAGGGTGTGCTTCCCACACCTGCAGACCAGCTCCCCTCCGTGTGTCCCCTCACATGTCACTGCGGATCTCCTGACCCCCTGCAGTGCCGCCCCCACAGTGCCTGCATGTCTGTTAGTCCTCCTGCTAGAGCCTTGGTCTGCATGTTTACCACATACCTCTTGTGCCCAGGACAGTGTCTCACCCATTAGCACACTCAGTGGTGGTGAGTGAATATGAGTAAGGAAACCTTTTCCTGGCACTACAGCTTTGCTGGGACAAGTTACCCTCTTCACTTCGGGTCCTCAACTGTAAGTCAAAGCCAGCAGGACAGTGGATCGTGATGAGGGTGAGCCTTGAAGCACACACGGGGCAGCACATGGTCCCCCGCTCAGCCCAGAGTGAGCATGATTAACAGTGCCGCTTCCTCTTTTACAGAAAATCTTCAGAGGAGCTAGACATGGACAAGGTGACCGCAGCAATGGTACTAACCAGCTTGTCAACCAGCCCATTGGTGCGAAGCCCTCCTGTGCGGCCAAATGGTAAACACGGGGCATGGGCGTGGGAAGGGCCCATGACACCAAGAACAGGGCCTCTCTGAGTTTGGGGCGCCTTGTTCCTGTCACACTCATCATTAACCTTGAAGCCAGGGAAGTGTGGGAGACATGGAGGCACCAAGGCTGTTGGCCTCCTCCAGATCTCTCCAGAGAGCCTGGCATGTCTCGTCCGCCTATCCACTCAGTTCACACCTCCTCTCAAGTTCTGACAGTTTTCTGTCCTTCGAAACACATCTTTGCAGTATTTGTGCTCCTTTTCCCAAGAAAATGGAAACTGGACTGATGAAGTTATTTTTCCCTACTGTTTGGGAAGATAGTTGGATCAAAGAACTCACTAAAGACTAAAACTTTAAAAAGCATTAGCCCAGGGCCAGTGATATAGCTTAGGGCACAAGTACCTGCCTAACAAGCACAAGGTCCTGAGTTCAGTTCCCAGTACCAAAAAACAAAAAAAGCATTAGCCCAGGATCTGTAAGGGGAGGTATTATTTAGTCCATTCTTTAATTTGCTATATGCTCATCCGATATCAACTAGATGATTTTTTTAAAATGGTACTGGGGATTGAACTCACAACCTTGCCTTTGCCAGGCAGGTGCGTCTAGCTAGATGATTTGATCGCAACACTAGAAAACAATGTCCCCACACCTAGGGGGTACACAGTGTATTAGTCACACCCTGACACAATACCTGACGCCCACAACTTAGAGGAGGGCAGGTTTGCTTGTGCTCACACTCCCAGTGTAGTCTGCATGGTCAAGCAGAGGCGAGCCCTCCAGCCCCTCCCCCCCAGTGACCCACCGCCAACAGGCACCCTCAGAGCAGCACATTTAGCTCCACACCCACCTGTGGCTCGATCCACTGTTGAGTGCAGTGCCCTCATGGTCTCCTCACTTCCCAGAAGCCCCAGCTCTGCACTCTGAGGTCTCTGGAGAACATTCCAGTGTTCTATTCAGGTGCGAGATGATGTGAGGTAGACAGAGCAGCTGCTTCCACGTCACGGGCCATGTGTTCCTGGCTAGGACCTCAGACTTTATTCTGAGACTGTGCAGTAGCTATTGAGGAGAGCAGGTAGCAGAAGGTTAGTACAGTATTAGGAACACAGGCAAAACCAACAAAAACCACATGGATGACCTGCACCTTGATGGCACTGTGGGGCTACGTAGACACAGTGAGAAAGACGAAGATGACAGAAGCACCAGAGCTCGTGATGGGCAGAGATGAAGGAGGCCAGGGGGAGTTCCAGGCAGTTGGTGTACCTCAGCACGGTAAAAGGAACAAAGGCAGAGGAACAGATAATGCTGGTGCAGACTTGGACACTGAATGAGGCTGGCCAGAAGCGGAAATCCTTTCTCCAACCCCAGAACAGCCAGTCATGCTCAACTGAGCTATGGTTCACACACAACTTGGTTGAAAGTAGGAAGCATTAGAATGAATTGGTGCAAGAGTGTGCGAGTCCTCATCCAGGCTTACTCCACACTGGATCTGGAAAGAACAAGCAAGATGCCAGGAATTCAAATCAGAGTCATTAATCAGGAGTGCCCTGCAACTTGATTCACTGTGAGCCAGTGCTGGAGCTCTGCCTCTTCCCCCAGCTGGGAGCAGGTCAGGCTCCTTGCGATGGGGCTGGCGAGCCCTGTGCAGTAACCAACCTGTCTTCCGAGGACCACTCAAGCAAGAGGTCCCCTTTCTCAAAGTAAAATAAAATAATATTCTAGGAAAAAGATTGACATGTTGGAGGGGAAGAGAAACATACATTTTAAGTTAATCATTTTTACCACTAGATTCTTTTTTTTAATAGAGTAATTCAGTTAACTCCTCAACTAGTAACTTCAAACTGTCTGATACTTCATTTGGTCTGTCTGCAGTAGGAAACAGAATTTTAAATAAAGAAATCATTTAATGGCAATGAAGCCTCCATATATTTTAGGAATAAAATGTTTTCCAGAAAGACTATATATCAGTACAGTTCCGGAGACTGCACTGAGCACTGTGTCTGATGACAACTTTGCCGACAGAGCTGGGTCTGCAGAGAGCAAAGCCCGCAGCCCCTACCCTGTGAGCTTGGCCATCTCCTGCGTAAGATGGGCAGGTGCTGCACCCTGAGAACTGCTATGAATCAGTCCTAGCTTTTTTCTGAAAAACCCATTTTCCATCACTTTATCCTTCAGAGTAAATCATGTTCCAAGAAATGTACCATTCACAAATTCACTTTGGACATGGCAGAGAAGCTCGGTAACCACACTGTAATGACGAGTCTCACAGTCGATTCATTTCCTTCTCTAAGATGTGATTACCCAACTAGCACCACACATTGGATTTTACTGTGCAGCCGCAGGCTGAGGTTTGTTTATAAGCCCCCTGAGCCTGCCATTGAGGTTTGCACACTAGGGAACATCTCCCCGGCGTTCCAGCCTTCTTCTGCAAGGCTGTCTGGAGGTCCTATGGTACCAGACGTGCTCTCTTGTTTCTAAGAGGCGGCTCTGTGCCTCTGGGTGTGGGTCTGCAGGCTGGAAGGGACAAGCCGCTACCTTGGCTGTGTTGATGCTGGCAGGGGTGAGCCTGCATAAACAGCCATTTGATTCTGACAGGAAGCTTGCTGTGATGAGATGGGTAATTTCACCTGATTCAGTTTAAAACTTCACACCTTTAAACTTTTGTTTCGCATAGTTGAGAAGTGTACTGGAAATCTATACTCAGGGAAAGTAGTTAGAGAATTTCCCCAGGAATGCTAGTAGTCTTCATTATTAATTACACAGACATTGACAGTATTTTTTTTAATGAGGCATATGGGGACTTTTTTCTTCCTTGTAGTTAGAATAGTGTTTTAATATATTCTGAATGCACATAAATATGGAGGAGAAATTATCCAGGAGGAAAGTCAAATTTATACAAATGCTAATTAAACGTGGACATCTTGAAAGGTAAAGCAAATCTTCAGTGATTAAAAGCTACTTACCCCCAAGACGTTCTAACTGGAAAGAATCTCTCCACATTAGCAAACATTTCCCATAGTGTTTTCTACTACAAGTAGAAAGGTAAAACTGAACACCAGTTTTATCAGTAATTATTGCCCATAAATTCCTAACTGATCTCAGTTTTGTCAAAGCGCATAGGAGTTCTCATCACAGGGTCCCTGTGTGGGTCACTTAGGAGTCACCTAGCAGGACATTTAAGTTCTGTGCTTCAGGGTCCTCCTGTATGAAGGGGTGGGCCGTGGCCCTCACTCTGGAGAGGAGGTTGCCTCAGAGTGAGGGAGGGTGGCCAAGTGCAAACACTCGCAGGTTGGGGGTCCCCTTAGTTGCAATAAGCAGCTTGGAAAATGACTTTAGATAACTATCCATCAAGTAGTATTTCTCTCAGAGTCCTAAATCCTTAACTTATATCCCAAAAATCAGACTTCTCCAAGTAGTTCCTTTTTTAAAAAGTTGAAGTTGGGATTAGGAGGGTAAACACGTGGTTCACCAAATCATTCAGAAGAAGACTGCAAATAACAATAGCCCTCCCCAAAACCCTGCAGCCAGGAAACCCAGCGCTCCCCAAACTTCATGAACGAGAAAATCTACATACAGTACTTGTTTGTTAGTCTTCCCTCTCCTCCCAGGAGCTGCGCCTACGCAGCAGAGCACATCGGAGCCTCGTGGCCTGATCGCGTGGCTAAAATGATGGAGTGCTTCCGCTGTGCTGTGACCCGGGAGGGACACGTGAATGGGACAGAAGTGCTCGCACCTCGTTAGTGTTGCCCACCCTGAGCGGGGCACGGGCTGCCCTACGGGGCCCTGACACTGTTTGTCCTGCTCTTCGCAGAGGGCCTCAGCGGGTCCTGGAAGGAGGCGGGCTGCGTGCCGTCCAGTACGAGCAGCAGCGGCTACTGGAGCTGGAGCGCGCCCAGCGACCAGTCCAACCCGTCCACACCGTCGCCTCCCCTGTCAGCTGACAGCTTCAAGCCCTTCCGCAGCCCTGCACAGCCAGACGATGGCATCGATGAGGCGGAGGCTGGCAACCTGCTCTTCGATGAGCCCATTCCCAGGAAACGGAAGGTGAGCGTGCACCCACACTGCTGCAGGGACAGGCAGGCGTAATCTGCATCTGCCCGTAATTGTCGTGGAGGTTTCCAAGTTGTCTTCATCAGAGGTATAAAATAATTAAAATACTGACATACCTTATCTCCCATCCCTACACATGTCCCATCCTCTAGTTATAACGACCTATCTAGGCCTTCCCACTGGCACTTAATTTTTTAGTATCTTTAATGTACACCTTCTCTTTTCTACTTCAACCAGCTCTGAAGGGTTGTTGGGAAGTGTTTTGTCTCTTATTTTTATGTGGCCAACTGTGAATTATACCTGAAGGATGACACGTAAACATAAGAACATAGTTTTTTTTTAATTTTATTGAAGAACAAATAGCAATGAGACAGTTTCAAGACAAATTAACAGGATATATTTGATAAATTATTATATTGCAAACTGTTTTCGTAATGTTTTGGTATCATACAAGGTGCATACATGATATACTTACAGACATTATTATAGCAGATGTCTCTAATCAGTGTAGAGTGTACTTATCTGTTTACTTATTTTTTATAGCTGAATGACATCACAGATTCAATAATTAATACTTTCTACCTTGCTATCTTCCTAGTGGTTGTCCATAGTACTAGAAGCCGACATAATATCCTGTCCAACCACTATTAGTGCAAATCTTGCCTCTTATAGAATTATGCAGAAGCACGGCATATTTATCCTAACAGTACTGTTTATACACACACACATCATGATTCTTCCTTTGTATCCTCCCTTTTTTTGTCTAGACTTGTCAAAGACGGACACTCCACTGTCATTAAACCAATTTATGTGCCTGAACTTGGTGACACAAT
>PVKA01020763.1:0-39826 GCA_004027165.1 Ctenomys sociabilis
GAGAGGAGAGGAGGGAGAGAAAAAAGAATTTAAAAAGAAAAGGATAAAAGAAAAGATACTGAGTTGGGTTACCAGGACTCTACAAGGAGGCATTAGGCATATATCTTTCCAGGAACCACAAAGACACTGCAGCAGATTTCTGAATCATAGATTTTGGCTCTTGTCTGAGGATTATCCCATCCCTTTAAATCTAATGTTGATTATGTCATTGTGTTAAACAAATCCAGAATGAGGCAGAATGCAAAACCATACAGCTTTACATTTTCCTGGGCTTTTCCATAGAGTGCACAGTTCAGGAAAGCCAACTGATAGCCAGGTTGGGGGAAAGAAGAGGAATTACAGTGCTCCATCCTTTTTTTTTTTGTGCTATGACTCCTAAAAATAATAACACACAGAGTGGGGTACAGTGCATTGCACAGAGTGGACCATGCTGCTGAGTCTGAAGGACTTGTGGCTCAGCCCCTTTGGTTACTAGGTGACAACTTTGGTGCCAGGAAGGAATTAGAATCCATGGCACGTTAGTGATCCCAGTGACACCCACCAAATGTACCAGTTAGATTGTTTTAGCCTGGAGGATTCCCTGCAGAGAAAACCCAGAGGTGTACTAGAGGTGAGCTTTGAACATTAGTTCTCCAAATCATGACATTAGTTTTCATTTTGCAGGAATGAATAATTGAGAACAGTGTCATCTATTCACTGACATTCTTGGTCTGGGAGTAGCCTTTTAGAGATCTAGCTCATTTTCTTGCTAGCTTGTTCCATCAGATAACTATTCAGCATTGATGATTTGATTCACATCTTTCTGTCTGATCAAACAGAAACTCATTGACCAGGATACATAAAACACCTCTCCAAGCAAAGCAGCACTAAGACTTGGGATTTATGCATGAAAAGATGGCCATCTTTCTGGGTTGTGTTGCTGAAGGAGAGAGCTTTGGGAATATTTTATATGTATTTAAAGACTTGGTATCTTCTAGAAGATACCAAAACCCAGGTAAGCATATGGGTAAAGCCTGTAGTGAATATGCTTGATCACTTTCAGATTCTTTTTACTGGGATCCACCAGATTTTGTCTATAGAGACATAGTAAGGCCTTTACTGTTTACCTCATGTAACCCAGGTAAGTGGAGCCTTCTTAGGATTATTGCATACATGCCCCTAGGCAAGATGCTTCCTCTAAATCCACTACAGGGGAAGTTTCCATCACATTCCTTGGGCAGGGCTGCCTGCACGAGGCCTTAAAACCAAAAGATCATATCTTGCTCAGTGGGCCCCAGATATCTGACACAACCTGCAGAAGTTGAAAAGATTTTCAGGAATAAATTTCTCTCAGTTGTTACAAATTGCTCAGAAAGTGTTTCATAGTAGAAAGGCAGACTGATAAGATCATGGATGTTTGCCTGCTAGCCCAAGGTCACCACGTTAACTGCCACTATAAGGAGAAAAATTGTTAAACTTTTAATAGATGCTTATGTAGATTTGTTAGTAGTTGCCCAGCCAGTGGCCCATTTGCAAACTGGAGAGCACTCCTTGTTTTCCCTAGGTCTGACCATTCATGTACTCCCAGTAATGGTAGAGTTGGTGAGATGTAAGAGTAGGCCAGTTATTTGAGACAACATCCAATAGCCATGGAAGATAAAAGGGATTAACCCCACATTTAAGAGATATCTGTTAATGGACCTACAAAAAGTTCTGACTAGTCTTTTTATAATTAAAAACTTAAAAACGTTATTACCTTCCAGATACTTCTTCTAATGTCTCATGTAAGATGCTGAGGTCCCTTGGACCCTATCTTTTTCCTTTTTATGGGAAGTCATTACTGTCTACTTGATACAAATCTTTGACTATATTCATAATTATCCTGTTGTGATTATTCGACCCATGAGTATTTGTTTCTTTGGCTTTGTCTCCTCCAGACTTAAAGCTATTCCACCTACCCAAAATAAAAATGCCCAGTGTCTATTGAGGGCCTTTAGGTAGAACCTCTGGAGAATATCTCTGACTGCTGGTTCATGAGTACAACACCTGTCAGCCTGAAAAAGCTAGAGCAGTCATCATCCAAGGTTCCCTCATGGCAATTCAGATTACTTCTTCATAGGTAGAGTGTTGTATGCAGCTGAATTAGCCAGAAATATTATAGGCAGTCAGACAGGGTCAGGCCCTCAAGGAGACAAGGTGGAAGACAAGGTGACTTTGCAACTTGGAAGAGACAGACACTCCCATATGGGCCAGACCTCGGGACAAAAGAGGAAACACAGATACATACTTCCCTAGGAATGGGCATCAGGGAGTGATATTCTAAATAAGTGTCAATCACCTTGAAAGAGTTCAAATGAGTCATTAGCCCAACCCCTAACAAGAAGAGACCCTGTCCCACATTCATGCTCCCTTGCTCTGTGACTGGCTTCCCCATTTGGTACTGGATTTAATCAATTTTACCTGAATGAAGGTGCTTGTAGTCTTATTGGTAGTCCATAGCTTTGTCCCACCTAATGCCCACCTAAGCGAGTTCCTATGTCTTCACCATCTTAAACCCACCTCACCATGTTTTACTCTATAAAAGTACCTGGAAGAGACAGCTTCCCGGGGGCAACCTACTTGGGCCCCCATCCTGTCCCTTTCTTGGACAGGAGCTTTCTTTCCCTCAATAAGTATATTCTGCTCATAATAAATAAATAAATAAATAAATAAATAAATAAATAAATAAATAAAAGACTTGGCCCACTAAGTGCTCTAAAGAGCGTCTCGGCTCCTGGAGAGTGCACGGTGCTTTCTGAGGGCGGTACTCCAGGTGCTTGCTACTAGAAATGCACAGGATGTGTGGGTAGTTTTAGTACCGAGAAGTGAGTCATGATAGTGGCTCTGGCAGTTGTTGAGGACTAAACATGACCTCACAAACTTGAGTCAGCAGGTCATTGAATTGTCTGCATTATTGGCGGTGAGTGTAGGGAATTCAAAGTGCTGTGCTGTTTACTTTCCAGATTTTCGTTGCTGGGCTTTTCTTTACTGCAGCTGTTCACACTGAATTGACCACTTTTTACCTCTGGTGAGTCAGACTCCTTCATCAGTGATCCTCCCATGCCCAACCCCAAGGTGGACTGTGAATCATAGTTTCAAAGCAAGAGGTCCATTTTAGCAGTGTATTTATATATTTTAAATTTATATTGTACTAATGGGTTTTTAAGATCATTATTTCTGACCCTTAAACCAGGGTATTTTTTTCCCTTTTGTGCAATTAGACCTAAATAAGATTTCTACTGTATTCACTAACCCATGTTCTTCCATGATGAGTCAATTTCTCCACCAAGGTCCAGGTTTTTCTATGGCATGACTGTAACTGATTTATAATGAAAGGATAGCTTTTCACTCTGGTGATGCAGAAGTTCAGCACATACATGGAAAATGGAAAAGAAGTTGACTTCTCTTTGAAATCATGCTGCTGGAACCCACCGTGGGGCCCAGAGGTTTGCACTAGACTAGACATTGGTGGCAAGTACTGGGCTGTGATAAAGAGAAATGATCTCTCTCTGAAGGAATATGGTATTCTGAGGCAATAATTGCTTCAGATTGTTGCTCTGTTCAAATGAAGAAAGTGATGTGTACTTAGTGACTTCTTCCTCTGAGCTTTGATATCATTATCTAGCATTGGGAAACTCTTGGGAATACGAGTGAAGAAGGATATGCTTGGAAGAATCCCTCTTTTCCCTTTTGCTGACTGGCTTCTGGCTGCAAGCACAGGCCCAGGAGGGAGCGAGAAGGTGAGGTGGAAGCTGCAAGCATCAGTGCTTCGGGGCTGGGGGTCCCTTCAGAATTCAGAATCCAGCTGACAGGTTTCTCTACTACCTTCCAATTAAGTCTGTCAGTATTGATATCTTTCTTACATATGTGAAAAGGAGTGGGGAGGTAGGCAATGGTGAAAATGAAAAAGAACTCAGTTTTAAAAATGCAAAATTTGCAGGTAGCAATTTTCCTTTTCTTGATGTGAAAACGACAGCAGGAACTGAAGCAGGCTGGCAGGGTCTCGAGGGCTTTGTGCTCCTTCCCTTCTTTTATTCTCTGCCTCAACATTCCCATGTGCAGAAGCTTCCGAATACTTGCCTAACTGTGTGAGGGTCCTTGTCCTCTTTTCACTGTCATAGCAGCTTAACTCAAAGGGTCACTTGGAGGTCGGAAGGGTTTCTTTTTGCCCAACTGTGCCAGATTATGAAATAACTTAACACTATAACACATTACTGAGAAATTTTTGGGACACTGCAGTTTTTGTCTTTTCCTTTTCCATAAGGAACAAATGAAAATGAGAAGAGGAGCTGACAAGGCGGCAGTGCAATGACCACCATGGCACTCTGCTGTCACTCGTATGAAGGCATTCAAGTGCCTCCCCAGGATTTCTTCCCCCCTGCAGCTGAATGGTAGATTATCCAGCAGATAAGGGAACTTCCATGGCTTTTGGTATTGAATGATAATAGTCAGGCCCGATAATGGAAGGTTTCTATTTGGATTATGCCCTATTTTCTAAAAGAATCTTAAGAAGAGTATCTGGGTTGTATATTTTAGGCATGCAAGAAGATACAGTTTACTTTGGGAAAAAAATATTCTATTTTCCTTGGGAGTGAGTGGATCACCTCTAATAATGGAAAGAGGAGAGTATTTGCAATTTAAACAACTTACATAGCAAATTAATAGCACAATAATTACCCACTGACTTACTTAAAATGGGCCAGAAATGCCTACTTTTTTCATGGATGATTATTTCTTTGCATGTACTAAAGTAGAACAATACCATATATAAAAGCAATAAAAATGAAATAAGACTTTTGAAAACACATTAATATATAAAATATTTATTATTCAGGCTCAGTGGTGTTTGCACTTAGTCACTTTTATTGTATATCAGAAATTAGTCACGTCATCTGAATTCTGAACAATGAGCAGGCTTCGTAAGCCCTGCTTTTCTGGAGCACAAGCTCGGTGGTAGCTGTTGAGGTGACGCTTCTCTGTTGAGAAGTGGGGGCAGGCATCTGTAAGCACATTAAAAATGTTCCCCACCGTGGCCCTGAAATGATTAGAGTAAATGAGAGGCAGAGCTTGCTTCGCTGAAGTAGGTAGATTCTTAGTGTGCTAAGTGGACTGGGAGGGAATTGGGGAAACTGATTCAGAACCCCTGGGAAGCAGTTGCTCTTTATTAGCTCTCTGTTCAGAAATTCACGTCTGTCTGTTTTTTGTTTTGTTTTGCTTTTCTTTTTTGTTGCTAGTCTTTGTACTAGCCGGTGTCCCCCGTTGTGTGGTTCCTGTGTGAAGTAAAGCAAGTACTGTAGTCTGTTTCCGGAGCATATATATGGTCGCCCAATAATTGGGAATTTTGTGAGGTAAAACTCAGGAAGCGAGAGTTAATTGATTGGCATCCGTTCCAAGTGGAGTGAAGTGCAGGCCCACGAGAAGTGGTTCCTACCTGATGATTTCTTGGTGTTATACTGTGAGGTCTTGAAGGCCCAGGCATGGGTTCTTATTCAAGTTTAATAACATCAGGGCATTGAACAAAGTACCATTTCACAAGTACCTGGTCACTAAATCCAAGTGAGTACCAGAACGTGCTGCTTAAGATTACATGGGACCTTCTGGTGTATGGGTAGACTCTTCACTGCCTGGGAAGTACCATGGAATTTTACATTAAAAAAGAACCTACATGAAGAAAAGCCCTCACTTCAACCACAATATAGGCTGCATTAGAGACTAAAAAGTGATTTTGTTCCCCAGTTGCCTAAAGGAATGTATTGACACTTTTAGTAAGATCTTAAATTGTATTTCAGATCTTAGTTGAATTTTAATTCAGAAATTTTAAGCCAAATTCTTCTAATATATATGACATCAGATATTTTCTGAGGTTTTGATTACTTTAGGAGACTCTTTTAAGCTTACAATCTATCAGTCTCAAATTTTCATCAGTTCTTTGTTGGACAACTGGAGTCCAGGAAAGGAGCCTTGTGACTAATTGAAAGATGAGAAAACACTTAAGTATCAAGAGAGGCAGCAATAGGAGGTCTGAAAGTTGGGGTTTTATTAAAAGAAGAAGTATTTAGCATGCATATCACTGTTACATTGAACTGCTGTCATTTTATTAATTGGCCAACTTTTAAAGGTCTGAAAGGGAGAGGCCTGCCTGACTGGGGATTGCAAATACCATGGGCAGCACAGCTGGAGAGAGGCAGAGGATAAGATCCAAAGTTGAGCCTCTTCCTTATCCCTGCCAGCCTTGTTTCCATTTTGGACCCAGGAAGTCACAAATCCAGTCACTCTGCAGCAAATGCTGGGCTTCGGCATGTCGCGGCATGGTGGGCCTCAGTAAAGCTTGATATACCTGAAGTTCTCGTGCATTATTTATCACGGCACTGTACTCTTGCTATTCTTATAACTATAATCAATCTGCACGAGTAGAAGGTGCACAGGAAATCCGCAACTCCTGTCCCTGTGCACTTAGAGAGGAGAGTCTGCCAATTCTGTAACCGAGATAATGGCAGCAATATTCTTGGGCAGCTTGTTTCCAGAGCATCTGTAATGGGAAAAGAGGATTTAAGGAGGCTATTAACCTTGACTGTGCTAAATTTAGAGTGCTGTCAGTGATCCTCGGCATAGATGCCCCCTGCTGATTTCTTCCTTGATTAGTCTTTCCTAATATTCTTGCCTGGATGTGGCTGTGCAGTCATAAGAAATTATAATTTATAATCTCTGTTTGGAGCCCTTGGGCTGCACTCTGTTCTGGAGACCAGAAATCTTTTGTTTCCTTGTTTTGCCATTGAAACTGATTTCCTGGCAAGTTGGACAAGCAGCACTGAACACGAGGAAGTGTGGAGAACAGAAAATGGTGAGTTGCCGTCTGCCTGACTCATGGGAAGAGATTCCTGCTGCTGTGTGGATTAGAAAGCGACGTATTCAGTGAGCACTTGTTCTGAGTCAAGAAATTGGGTAAAGTGAGGGACAGGTATTTTAAGCAAAAAGATTGCATAAAACCCCTAAAGTAACATTATCCAGCTAACCTGTCCTCAGGAAAATCAGCTGGTACAGGCCTTCTCTTCCCTCAATTTCTTTTTACAGATTTCTATCAATTCATAAATCTGACGTAGGGCTGGGGAATAGGTTTTGCTAGTGAAAGCACAGCAGTACAGTGAGGACGTACTTCTTAGCATTCTCTCATGCAGTAGCGTATTAAATAAGGAAGAGTTAACTTGACCGAAGTGGTGAGAACTAAAAGAGTTGAACAAGAGAACAAGCCAGCATTCAACAACAGATAGTATATGGAGAGCCAGGCAAGCCAGATCCTTCCAAGATGACTGAAGCTCTAATATGGAGAGCACAGGTTACCAAGACATCAGGTTGTAAGAGAGGGATGGGGTTTTCGTATGGAAAAGAGTTGTATTCTGACTTTGATATATGGATTCTAATACCATTGAGGGTAAATACCATGCATCATGTCAAGTTCGAAATACGTATGTATTGAGTAAGTAGATAAATCTGGAAAAACTTGTTTCTTACTACTGAGAGTAGACTTAGAGTAAGGTAAGACCATTGTTTTGCTGCACCAGGAACCAAACTCAGAACCTTCCACTTGCCAGGCAGGCGTTCATGCCACTGAGCTACATCCCCACCCCCGGAAAGAGCAATTTAATGCTGATTTGCTAATGAATTGACTTAAAATAGTCTTGATCCAGCAATCTCTTTTGTTTTTCCCACTGCAAGGACAGCTTTTATTACCCGAGGGCAAGATTGAGCCAGGTTTGCGGAGATGGTTTCCTATAGCCTGCTCAGTTGGTATTTGTTGGGTGGAAGTGAAATCTAGGAGCAGGAAGCATCAGTGTGCTCTTACATGCTCAGGAATGCTAGTGCCCGGATTGTAAGGATGAAGCCCATTTGCCTTTGTAGTCTCAGTAGACATATACTCTTTCCAAAGTAAAGAATCCATCTAGAAACTATGTAGCATAATCAAATGTGTTCAAATTGGGTATTATTATGGCATTAGCTCTGGAAACCAAGTGGGGGACAGACTGGATTAACTGAGATGCTCAGTGCCACGCTGGGGGCGGGCCCAGGTTTCTGGATCCCCACAGTTTCTTTTCTCATATACACCATGACACTTTAAGGACTTGTTTGTGTCTCCATCCTTACCCTCATCTCACAAACATCTCACTCAAATGCATACTTGCTCTCTCCTCTATTAGATGTGGAGTGAGCTCCATAAGGCTTGTGGTTATGTCTTTTTCTTCTGTATAGTACTAAATCTCTTCAGTCCTGGTGGACTGGATAAACCCCACAATAAGCATTGTGTACAATTAAATGAAAGATATGCATAGTTGTGTGGTTAAAATAAAAGTAGCTTTCAGGGCTGGGGAGATGGCTCAGTAGAATAAGCACTTGCCTGGCAGGCACAAGGGCCTGAGTTCAATACCTGGTTCCACAAAAAAAAAAAAAAAAAAAAGTAGTTTGCAACACCTGATGAACAGTAGGAACACAGAGAAATCATCATATTTTCCTTGCCCTTCTGGATTTTTGGAACAATACCCGGCACACAGTGCATGCTTAATCAGTATTTATTACATGAAGAAATGGAGTAAAATCAGCAGACTGTTACAATAGAAAGGAACTTGATATGGATGTGGATTCTTGATGAATAGGCAAACTTTGCCCAAAGGGCACCCCGTGGGATGGCATACAGTGATACTCACTGTGAGCAAGACTTGGGAGAGTGGGACTTTGTGCTTAGGAGATGCACGTCATTACGTTGCCTGTCTGAGTGGTTTCTATGTTAACATAGTAAGCATAGATATAGAGTAAATAAATTGCCAGACAGCTTTATTTTTGAATGAGAGAATAAAATTACTGTATCCATAAAGAATTTGAACTGACTTTGCTAAATTCAAGGATCAATTATTTGTTAAGTATGGTTTTAGACTGTGATGTCCCGGCATCGTTAATGGATAAGCAATATGTATCCTGGCTGACGCGTCTCCTAATGGACATTGCTTGTGAGCTAAGCTTTCATGTGGGCATTTTGGGGGCACAGATAGTAAGAGCTGAGGAAGTTCATCATGTCAAGTAAAGCCAGAAGGAAGTTTAAAAGAGATAAGAAATGGAACAAAAGTGTAAAGAGTGGCCATTGGGCTGCCAAATAGCTCAACAGATTAAAGCACCTGCAAGCAGACCCTGAGCAGGGGGTTCAATCCCTGGACCTGCCATGCGGGCCCTGCCTCCAGAGCATGCTGAAACAGTGCCTGGGCGTCTGTAATCTCAGCTCTTCCAGCTCTTGGGAGGCTGCAAACAGGAGAATATTATGAGTCTGATCTACACAGTGAGACCCTGAACACCCTGTAGACTCTTCCCTAAAATACAGAAAATAAATAAATAAATAAATAAAATTTTAAAAAAGGAGTGGCTGTTGGGTTTCTATGTCCTTGTAATTTGCATCAGTTGACAGCAGTTATAGAAGTTATTTCAATTAGTTGGCAATTGTGATTGTTCCTACATCTCTGTGAACTTGTCAAGTGCATTCTCATTAGGAAATGTGACATGTTATCTGAAATCCCATCTCATTTAATCACCACTGCCACTGACAATAGGGTCATCTTTGATTCTGGAGTTTTAATTAATGTGGTGCTTGTAGTTTGGGCTTTCTGGATTTACAGAACTGACATTTGGAACAATGTTTTTGAAAAGGCTCCTAGGTTTGTGCTAAAATAGGAAGGACAATATATTTTGAGTAGAATTTTCAATCTGAGGAATATGAAAATTTGACTTCTCTATGGTGGCACTGATAATTTCCTGGAGGACTCATGCACTTGAGTTCCCCAGGCCAAGAATATGCTTAATTTTGAAGAGAAGGAACACTTTGTGGTTCTATTTGCATCTGGGTTGCTAGTGGGATAGAAAATTCAAATTATGGGAAGAACTGGGCTATTCCCAATAATATTGTAATGAAAGTGAAACAGAAAGGTTGAAGTGGCAAATTACATAAAATAGGACTTTTTACCTGATGCTTATTTTAGACCTTTGTTCATGCTGAAAATCTGGGATGTAGAAATGTCTTCCAAATATTTTTTTTTCTTTTTTTGTATTTAGTGCAGGGTCTCCAGGTCTTACTACGTTGATAGGACCCCTAGTGCTGCTCCTAGCAGATGCGCGCCACTGTGCCCGGTCTCAGCCACCTTCTCAGCATGCCCTAGGGGCAGAGCTGGCACAGCACACCGGGGATCAAACCCAGTCCCGGCACCTGCCTACGCAGATGCTTTAATCTGCTAAGCTATCTGACAGGTCCCTAAATATTTTTAAAGTAATGTCTGACTTTGACATATTTATAGAAAAAACCTATGGTGTATCATCCTGGAGATTATTAGGAAGATGAAGAGTACGTGATGGTCTTGAATATATTTAAGATATAATAATGATACATAATCATTTTACAGAATGGAAGAGAATACATTGTAAATGTTATCGTTATTAAACAGTCAGAGTATAGCAAATAGTGTTTTATAGGTGTTACCATTTTATATTTTAACTACATGTAAGACAGGTACTGCTATTATCCCTATTTTACTGATGGGCAAACTGAGTCAGACATAGAAGGGTTAAGTAACCTGCCCTAGGCTGCACAGTTGGGGAGCTGACATTTAAACTTGGACAGTTCAGTTCCATTTCTCTATACTCTATTAATATACTCCCTCAGAGTTTGAAGTTGGGGAAGGTTTTTTTTTTTCATATGCAACCTCTACTGTCAAGAGTTATTCAAAAGGTACAAGCCATCAAGCCGTGCGTAGATACGCACAGCACCAACAGATGCTGCGTCTGCTCCCCAGGCAGCTAGAGGAGGGTTCCACAATGACTTTGAAGTTTCACTGCTGCAGAATTTAGCAAATTCTGTCTTAGCTTTCACTGATTAAAGTCATGGTCTCAGAGTTCATTGATTGGCTCGTTTATATACGCTTAAAATTCAATATTGATATTTATAAGTAGGTACATTGGCTTTGATTAATTGCTGCATTTAATTTAGTATAGAGCACTTCTTATTCTGCAATCAGCCTTGCTGACTTTTATAATCAAGTCCTCCTGGTTCCTAGATAATGACATTAGCTATCAAAAATGACAATGTGAAGATTGACACATTTCTTTTTAATTGAATATAAACTTGTTCCAGGAAGCAGTTCTCTCCTGGCTCCCACTCTTGCTGCTTTCTTTCTTTCCGTGCCTTTGCAAACAGCATTGTTGTGGTGGGTGCCAGAGCTAAGTGTCATGGCTACAGTGCCCAATACTGAAAGGAGATCAGGACTCTCCTGATGATAATTTCTATGAGACTTCTACCATATGAGCACTTCTTAATAATTATTTTTGGGTTGGATTGAAGACTCTTTGCAGAATTTAAAATTTTTTATCACTTATAGTCACTTACTGTAGGAGACACTTCCTGGTCCTCGTCTCAGTCCAAGAAACCAATATTTGTAATCCCGAAGTTACGTTATTGGAATCTCATCAAGTTGATTCCAATCTATCACTTTCCATGCAACCCACAGTGAAAATGAAGACACTAAATTATATTTTTAATCATTGGGGAGTCGAAGGGCTCTAAGTCCTGCCATGACATGGCTTTCTGGAACTAAGAGAGCTACCCAGGGCCTCACCCGTTTTTTATTCAGTGGGGCAGTGGCTTGAGGATTGAGAATTGTGGGAAGTAGGTGACTACTGTGAGCTGAGCTAGGTGTGGGGCCTCCATTTACCTCTGCCATATGCAGAGAGGATATGCAGAGAGAGTAATCTGCATTATATAGTATTTAATGCTTTGGGAAGTCTAGGGCTTCAGCTTTGATGTAGTCTTTCAAACCCCAGGAAGTCATAGCCTCTTTCTTGAGACTCATCCCAGCTGACAGAGCAGAGCATTAGCTCTACCATCCTGTCTCCACCCGGCTCACGTTAAGGAGCAGCAGACTAACCAGGGAAACACGCATGGCACCTTTAAAGACTATCACCAGCACCTCAGCTAGACCAATACACATTGCTTAAGGTCAATTGAAGGATAAACAGTCCTAGCCAGCTCTGTACATAGCAGTATGAGGAAATAGGGTCAGACTCAGTCAAAATGGAGACAGCTGCTCTTCTTTCAAGGGGAGCTGCTCAGGTGGTCCCCCACAACTTACATGACCATACATCCAAATGTCAGTAATTCAGAAAATTGTGAGGTTGCAAGTTTAAAATCATGAGAAGTATAAGTTAGAAATGCTTCATTACTTACATTAATTGCTTATAGCAACCCCGTGCAATGGGCGTAGTGCATCTAGCCTGTGATCACCACACACATTCAAGTAAACCTGCTCCTTACTCATTTGGGCATTAGCTGTCCCTTGAACCCCTGCCCTGTGCCAGTGTTGTAGGCAGCCGAGTTAGATAAAAATATTTTTAAGCAGTCAGGCAGAGCCAGGCCCCTGAAAAAATAATACAGGAAACAACATGTCTGCAACTCTGGGAGGGACAGAGGCTCCTGCTGTGAACCAGATCTAAGGGCCAAACAAATGCTAAAAGAGTAACACCTAGGATTGATATTCGAAATAGGCAGCAGTCACCTAAAAAGACCCAAGTGAGTCACTAGCCCAACCCCCAAAGGGAAGAGACCCCGTCCGGTATTCATGCCCGCTTACTATGTGACTGGCTTCCCCATTTGGTCCTGGGCCTAATCAACTTCACCTGAGCAATGGTGCTTGTAATCCCATTGGTTGACCATAGTTTTGTCCCATCCCATATCTGCCTAAGCGAGGCCCCTTCTCTACTTTAGACCCACCTGGTTTTGCCCTGTGAAAGTCCCAGAAAGAGGCACTCAGGTCCCCCTTCTGTCCCTCTCCGACTGAAGCTTTTCTATCCAGTAAAGTTTTATCCTCAACCTCTGTTTGCTCCTAAAATTCATTCTTCGGTTTTAGAGAACACGAACTCATGCAGGTCAGGTTGGGAGTTTTACTTCCTGTATCAGCAAGACCAAGGTAGATGCTGAGTAGAGACAATGTGCAAGAAGCAGCATAGCCTGCCCTTACGGATGAGCTGGTCTGGGAGGAGAACATTGCTACGGGTGATGAAGTTATCATCTGAAAGGGGTCATGCTTGCCTTTCTATTGTAAGCTGTTCCTACAGTAGAAAGGCATTTTGTCTGGTTCAAGGTATTCCAGCCTCTTCTGGACTGATTGGAGATTCAGAAGTGGGTGATCCAGCCGGAGTCAAAATTCCTGTGATTTTCTGACAATTTAGGTGGAGGTAAGGCTGAGCATTACACAAGTCAAGAACTACAGCCACAACAAGAAAAAAAATACCCCAAACTATGAATTTATCTTTTTTTTTTTTCTTGTATCAAATTTTTTAAAGTTTTTAAAAGAATAAAAACATAGTAAAAAGATAGAAATGATAGGGAATTTCACTAAATATGATGATAGGAATTGAGTAATGATTATTATATTTCATATGGTTGCCCTGAGAGTAGTTGTTCAGATTATGAGATATAAACAAGCAAAATTGCTCAAAAATATTTAAAAGAAGAAAAAAGCGTAAGCATTAATTGCTCCTTTCAATAAAGAGTAAAAATCAGCACTACAATTAGCCAAGCTAGCCTATGTATACTTATATTTATTCCTTCCTTCCTTCCTTCCTTTCCCTCATCCGAGCTGTTCCTTCCCTTTGAGCAGTTTCTTTTCCTTTCACATACCTTTTGTATTTTAGTTCCTGTGCTTTGAATAGATATAATTGAAGTCACTGATAATAATATAGTTTTGAACTTTAATTCCTTAATGTGATAAGTCTTACTAGTTACCGATATGCAAATCAAGAAAAGCAATAGTTAACAATATTGTCATGAAATGTTAGTTCTACATTGCATAAATTATATATACTTAAAAACAATTCAAATCACATTGATACAGATTTTTCACTGAGACTAGGATTAACACAGAGTCCCCTTATTTAAAGAGTGCATCAGTCCCTAAATCACCCAGTAAGAAGTTGTTGGATAAAACATTCCTTTTCTAATATGTAAAGACCCTGACACATAAAGCTTTGCATTTGCACCTCTTTGTTGATGTGAGCATGTAAAAATAAATAAGTAAATAGTATATCAGCACTTTTGTTTTGTTCCAGCTCAGTTACTTCTTACATTTGCAGCAGTCCCACAAGGGATTTTAATATTCATTGTACAGGTGAGGAACCTGAAAGTCAGAGACCTTGAAGACCACCCAAAGTCAGGTGCCTAGTAATTGACTGTGCCAGTATTACAAAGCACATCTCTACGAATTCACTGCTCATGTGCCTTGTCCAGATGGGATGAAGACGGTAGATCCAGTAGTGGTTTAATTAGAAAGAACAGCATGCACACATAGACCGCAGGCATTGCAGCATTGCTCTGAAGTGCAGTAAAGCTGATAGAATAGTGTGTGATGGTGTTACTCAGTCCTTCTAGTGCCCAGAGTGTTCCTCCTTGCTTTCAGTATTGTTATACAGGTGTAGGTCTTCTGATGAAGGCAAACTGATGTGAAATTATTTGACATATAGAAACTTCGATTTGCACATGTACAAAAACTTTTTCAGATACTTCTCTTATAGATGGATAGGTGGATGCAATTCATATACATGACTAGCTTCCTGAGTTTAGCAGTAGCTACTGCCAGTTAAAATGAACCTGTTTATGCAGAAGGTTATAGAAAGGGAAGGTCTTCGAACACTCATGATGTCACCATCAATGACAAACACTTCAGTGCTTTTAGGAAGTATGTTTTACATGAGTCACTCAAATTCTGAAGTTTATTCTCTTCAGTGGCACCCTGTTATACTCTTTTTTAAATTTTATTTATTTATTTATTTATTTATTTATTTATTTATTTTTGGGGGGGTATCAGCGATCGAACTCAGGCTAGCACTTAACCATTTTCTTTTTATAGTATGAGTAGAAGTTTAAGAAGGAACTCTAGTGACCTAGTATTTGATATTTTGGATAAGTCAAGATGTTTCCTCAAAGTCATAAGACAGATAGATAGATAGATAGATAGATAGATAGATAGATACTTTAGGCATTTGTCAATCCAGATGTTTTATTGATGTTTATCAAAATATTTCTGTTCTGAATTCCATTCTTTCAGCTCTCCATACTTTGATGAAAATATCTCCTTCATTTACCAAATGTAGACTAAAATGGGAGGCAATTTTGAAAGAAGTATTGCCAACAGATATATCCATGAGTTCTGTTCACCTAGAGTTCATTTTAACAGGTGGATTTTGTGTTGGAAGCTGTTGAGCAGGGATTATATACTTAAGACGGGAAGTGGCAGGATGATATTTCTTTTAGATTTGCAAAGTGTAGGATTCAAAACCTGGCTCAGTTTCCTTCCAGTGGGCAAAGCTACCTCAGTCTTAAGAAAAGCATCCTACCTGGACAGTGTCAGCCATTAGGCGATAGGCAACCTTGTGTCTCCTGATGCTAATTATGCTAGAGCATAAATAAACTCCCTGCTGTTGTTGGGAAGGTCCTTTGCCAATCAGACAAACAGGCCTCTGCCTGAACCCAGCTCTTGCCTCTTGTCTATCTTTTCCTCATTACTGTCAACATTTCCCCTGGCTACACCAAAAAATCAGAGTCCCTACAGAGACAAATGTGAGCCCTCTAGTTTCTAGCGTTCCCATGGAACTTAATACAGTGCTTCCTAATGAAATAATAGGAACATACATTTATTTATTTATTTTTTAATGTATTTAGTACAGGGCCTACAGTGTCTTACTACACAGATCAGACTCATACTGATCCTCCTGTTTTCAGCCTCCCATGCACTGGGATTACATGTGCATGCAACTATGCCCAGTGTCAGCTGCCATCTCAGCATGCCCTGGAGGTGGGGCTGGCATGGCATACCAGGGATTGGACCTCGTCCCTGTGTCGGGCGCTTTAGTCCGCTGAGCTATCTGGCCAAAAATACCAGTATTAATGTGATCTCTCAGGGTCCGGGAAGATAGCTCAGTAGAATAAGGGCTTGTCTGACAAGCACAAGGGCCTGAGTTCAGTCCCTGGTTCCGACAAAAAAAAAAAAAAAAAAAAAAAAAAAATTTCAGTTCAGAGCTAAGTGTGATTTGTTTTAATCCTATGAAAACCCAGGTAGTATTGCTATATAAAAATTAACTAGAAGCATAATAAATGAACTTTTATTTTTTATTTTATTTTTATGTATTTAGTACAGGGTCTATGGGGTCTCACTACACAGATCAAACTTGTCGTGATACTCCTGTTTTCAGCCACCAGACAGTGGAATTACAGGCACGTGCCACTGTGCCAGTCTCAAGCACAGTCTCAGTACTCCCTGGGGGTGGGGCCACAAGGTAAACCAGGGATTGAGTCCCAGTCCCTGTGTCTGCCTAAGCAGGTACTTTAATCCGCTGAGCTATCTGGCCGGCCCAGTGAATGAACTTTTAAAGCAAAACTTTCCAGAAGGAGGTAACTGTCAATAGAATACAATTTCAGTGTTATTTATTGCTCAAGGACTGTTCAAAAGGAAGAGAATTAGAAGTGGTTTGTGGTAGAGGTCTTCTTGACATAGTTAGAATTAAACTTGGAAGCTGAACCAGCTCTTAAATCCAATAGACTATAGCACAGATTGGAGCAGTTTTTTAGATGTGTTTTATGGACTTCAGCTTGCAAGATACTACACTGCCAGCTTAATTATTGTAAAAGCTTCCTGATTGGTATTACAGGCTAGTGTTTTAAGTGTTTTATGGGGTAGTGATAGTTTCCTTACTTCCATAGTATAGAGCAGTTGTGACAAGCCTACAGCATGCCTAGGGCTGTTTGTTATCACTGAAAACTCTAAACCATTCACCATCATTGGTATGGGATACTGTTTAGGAATTAATGGTGATATTGAAATTAAGAAGTGTCAAGATTGTTTGTAGCTTTTGGGCAATAATAGTGATTTTTAAAATAAAGTTAGGGGTATGTAGTCAAATGGGGCAAATTTAGGCTAATGAAAAGAAATCTATTTGGCAGTAGTTTATTTTGTGGCACTCACATTTAGAAAGCGTTGTTTGGATGGATTTGAGCAAAGAAAGAAACTGCAAGTCATTCCAGCATGGAAGTTTGTCACTGACTTTGGCTTGTGCACCAAGGGCTGGAAAAGTCATTTTCAGAAAAGTGCTGTGGGGTGTTGATTGAACATAGAGTTTTCAGGGTGCTTTGTGTTTATAACATAATGTACACTTTCCTTAGAGATGGAAAGGTTATGGTTCTTCTTCAACTCCTTTTTATATGTTTGTGCAAGGCCACACTATGCACGCCATCAGCTTTTACCTCCTTGTTCCACATGGGATAAGAGAAATACAAGATTTAAAGAAAGTTTTCATTCCAGGTTCCATCCTAAATTGGACTAGACTCATTTTTATTTACCTTCCTGTTGCTACTGTTTAACCTATACATATGGTTTCCAATGAGAAACCATTCCACTTCAGTTTCATAGGTCTGGGTAGAGAGAGCACAAGGTGGTGGTAAGCCCTTTTCTCCCATATACCGTAGCTTGAATTACTTGTCTCTCTTTCAATTTAAACCTTAAATATTTTTTGAGCCTTGGGTGAAATGTCAGGATCGTGTACACAGAGTGCATTGTTGAATAGATGCTTGTTTATATTGACGGAGAAGAGAAATCAAGTAAGGGGTTTGCCCACAGGCACAAAAACCAATTTCTAGGATCCACCTTCAGATACTAAGGAATTTAGCAAGATTTTTGCTGGAATTTAGTATTCTGTTACTTAGTCTTGTCCATTACGGCTTACCAGAAGCGATAAGGAAGCCCAAGGGTTTACCCAGAACCTAAATGATATTTCAGATTTACTTTTAGCAAAATGACATTCCTTTTTTCTAACTTTCAATAATGTCTTTGCAGTGCATGCTGTCCAAGTGCATCAAGACTTAGCAGGCAAGCAATAACAACAAAAGTCCAAGTATGTCAACATTTGAGAGTACCTGCATAAGAATATGCTCCAAATGTGGCAAAAGAAAAATGACATCTGCCCTGTTAGATCTCTCCCATCACATATTCCTTGGTAAGCTCTGTAGCACCTATACTACTGAGGAAAGAAAAATACCAGCTGGAATTCTTATAGGATGCCAGTATTAGTCAGAGTACATCAACAAGGGCACATGGCTTTCAGCAAGAGAAGATTCATTTCCTGACTTTCCACTTCAGTTTCATAGGTCTGGGTAGAGAGAGCACAAGGTGGTGATAAGCCCTTTTCTCCCATATACCGTAGCTTGAATTATTTGTCTTTCTTTCAATTTAAACCTTTAAATATTTTTTGAGCCCTGTAATCCTTGCCACTTTTAAGGGAGAAAATATAAAATATGAATGTTTCCCTACAAAATTCTTATAAGTTTAGTACTCTTAGACCTTCCTAGGGTTATGCTAATCTTACATGCTCATGTTTAACTTATAATATTGTCATATTGTTTGTGTGTGTGTGTGCATGTGTGTGTGTGTGTGTGTGTGTAGAGAGAGAAACAGAGAGAGACAGACAGACAGACAGACAGACACACACACACACACACACACAGAGCGAGCTTTATTTTTGAGTCAGAGATGAACTTCATTACCTCAAACTCTGTGATCATTCACTTGGAATAGATTTCCTCTTCAAATGCTTCCTGCTTTCTCCCTCTGTCTTTCTCATGTGCAAATCATTCCTGTGGTCTCTGTGTCCCATCTAATTGACAGTTTCCATCAGATTTCAGGCACAAGATTTGGGCTTTTATCAATTCTGATGATGGTTGTTTTGAATCTATTTCTGAAAGCTTAAGCTAATGATCAGTTAATTGTTGTTATTGTTCTTAATGACTTTACAATGAAGAAAAAGTAACATCTGATGAGAATCTCAACTATGTGCCAGGCTTTTGCATAAGTTCAGTTTATCTTTGTAATGTGAAAGTGCTGAGAGTGTAGCTCAACAGTAATCTGCTTAGCATGTGCAAGGTCCTGGTTTCAAGCCCCTTGCATCACCATAATAATAATGACTATAATAGTATAAAATGTAGTAACACTCTTTCCCTTTTGCAGTTGTAAATGGCTCTGAAGGCTGTATAACATGCTCAGCGTCTCATACCTGGAGCGGGGTGGGGTAGGGATTCAGGCATTGGGGTTCTCAAATACCTTGTCTCTCACAAGGTTGTGCTCTCCGACATAGACCTACAGAACCAACACTGATAGTGGAACAAGATCTACAGGTGATTTGAGTGCACACTGAAATTTGAGGCATCGTATTACCTAGGAAGGAGTTCAGACGTTCTAGGGGTTCAATGTATAAGGAGGAGCAGTGACATTGGTTTGTTAGTCACACTGGTGGGATGTGATATGTAGTGTCTGCTTATCCAACTTTGAAAGAAACAAGATGGGAAAACCGTGTTCAGAGGAGGCTTGTGTTTGTGGTGACCTGTGGATTGATGACGGGCGTTCAGGACATGACCTGTGCTCCATACCAGCATCTACTGAGCACCTCTTTATGGGAAACTTTCATTTGCTCGAAAGATTTAAGACACCTATGTTTGCTGCAAGGGATATTTACGAGGAGGAAATTCTGGAAACACCACTAAAAAGGCAAAAAATCATTGTTAATTGTTTAATACTTTATTACAACTACTGTAGTAGTTTAGGTTTGAATGTATAATGTAATAGTGTTGTACTTGTAGTGGAAGTACAACTTACGATTCATTAGAGCCCCTCATGTATTAAGACACAGCATACATGATGTCCATATTATAGAGTTCAAAGAGTAACATCATCACTGTGTGATTATAAAGATTTATTATTTTATCTTTGCTTTTATGATATTTTATGTACTTGTGATAGCTGCAATACTGAATTCTTGGTCAGAAACAAACACCCAATTACTATGTAGCTCAGGTAGGAAAATGACGTGCTTTATAATTGCTCACTATGCACAGTCATTTTAAGGATTTTAAGGTAGAAAAAAGGGAAATGTCTATACAGAACTTTCACTGTAAGTTTACTTCATTTGATTTATGGAATACTCACTATACCACTGAATTCACTTCTAATTTTGAAAATCATACATTATTAAGTGAACATTAGCTGAGTTCTAAAACTAATGTGATATAATATTTTTAGAATCTTATATATAACAGATAGACTAGGTGGCCTAGACTTAGATCATGAAACACAAGAGCATGGTAAGCAACTTTGTTGAGTACTTTATACTTCCAGACATACCGTGTTATTGAATTCTCATACTAGTGAGGTCTGAACATGCCCATTTAATGGAAAAATGGATGAGTGAGACAATGCTATTGCCCTCTGAACCCAGAGAGCATAGATGAAGAATTGTCCTGTTGTTCTGAATATTCATAGCTGCTATCTGTTTATGTAATCCATTTGGCAATTAATCATATTGCTTTTGTGATAACTTCTATTTTTATCTCAATAGTCTTTAAGTTATATTTATCTTATTATCCATTTTATTATAGTTTTATTTTACCAAATGTCCTATAAATCTAATGTGAGTTAAATTTCTTTATATTCCTTACAGTACTTGTATACCAAAAACCTTAACAAATTTGGTTGAGCTGAAGTATGGATTAGGAGAATTGATATGCTGATTTGCATCTTATGCTCGTTTGTGTCAGTCCCTGTAACGATGTGCCCTATGGTTTAGTCAAGCCTGGGTTGCCCTTCCCCTTTTCAGGCTCCAACTTTAAGCCAGGTCATTACTCAGCAGACCATGATGCAACAGAGGATTTGGAATACAATATACTCTGCCTTGCCAAACGTTCACTGCTCTGATAAATCCTCTATTGGATAATCTAACTTTGGGGAGTTAGCTGTGGACTTTAATTCTATTTTCTAGCCCCATCTGTTGCCATGGATACTTGCTGTGGCAGAAGGTTGTCCTACAAGCTTGGGTACATGATGTTGCCTGGGGCAACACACAGCTCAGTGGGTGGCAGAAAGAACGGAGCTGGGACATGAGTACCAGGTATGGAGGGAGGGCAGGGCCTTTGCTTGGACCTTGCAGGAGCTATGGGAGGTGCTGTCGTCAGGTTGGAGGAGTGGTGCCTGCGGAGAGATCCTGTGGTAGGAGCTGGCACTGCTGCAGCAGGCGGTTAGCACTGGTGATCTGGCTGGTGATCAGCTATATTGGGGCAGGAATTCTGTTCCAAGTCATCTGCAGATTCCCAGTGAGCTAGAATTTGAGGTTGGGTCTAATTTTAAGTGGAATAGGCCAAGGATCAACAGTGAAAGGCAGATTGGAGTGAAGTAGAGTACATAGATATGGTAGAGTAAAAGAAAGTGAGCCGGGCATGGTGGCGCATGCCTGTAATCCCAGCACTCGGGAGGCTGAGGCAGGAGGATTGTTGAGTTCGAGACCAGCCTGAGCTACAAAGTGAGCTTAAGGCCAGCCTGAACTGCATAGTGAGACCCTGTCTCAAAAAGACAGAAAAAAAAAAAAAAAAGAAAGTGGCCTCAGGATTCTCAGGCAAGAAGGTGGCACAAAGGCACAACCGCATGATAGTATGGAAGGTGGAGGACTGAAACAGAACACAGAATCCTGCGTTGAGCCTCTGTTCTTCCACGTATTCACCCTCTAGGCCTTGGTTAGGGCAGTATAAAGGGTAGTGTAACCCGCCATCCTTTGATTTTGTGTCCTATGACCTGCAAAGAATTGTCCTTTGAAGAAAAGAATTGTAGTCACTGTGTTTTGCAAATGCAGCCTCAGATTTCATTCCCCAAACTTGCTAAGATTCAGTGATCATTGTGAATTTACAGTAGTCAGTGATGATCCATGGCTGTCTTTATGTAGTCTTGCAGTTCTCACACTGACTGACTGTGCAATATTTCTTCCCATTGAGAGCAGAGAGCAGCTGATTTGCTGACAGAAACTAGAATTTGAAGGAATATAGGTTGGGAAAGGCTGCAGTTAGTGTTTTCTGAGAGGCTTCTAATTTGAGCATCCTCAAATACGTCTGCTATTCACTTATCAGGCTTCTGATACACAGCTCCAGGGGTCCTTCCCTTCCCATAACTTTAACGTGGTATTTCCTTACCCTTTCTTCTTGTAAAGGAGACTCCACTGTTGTTTGGAGTTTCCCATTTCCCTGATCTTCACTAGGAGGAAGGGTGTAGCTCAGCTCTGCGATCGTTCCTCCTTCCCTTCCCAGATGCTCCATGTTGGAGTTAGAGTCAGCCTTCTCAAATCTACTTCTGTGCCTTTCTTGTAGCTTCTCTTCCTCTCAGCTCTCTTTACGTCATGTCACAGCTTCTGGAAAATTTACTCATGTGGAGTATTACTTTGGCCTGGAGATTGTGCTTTCTTCTTTCCAAACAAATAACTATTTGGGATTCTGCCCACTCAGCCTACCTCCCAGGGTTGACTGAGGTAATTTCTTAAACACAATCTGTTTAAACATTTTGTAATCAAGAATGGCAAAAAGTATTGTTTTATAGACTACATTTCATATAAATAACTCAAGAACAGCTTGCCTTTTTTCTCTTCCAGCTAGCCTTTTGGGAATGAGGAAACTTCACTGAATAGACTCATTGAAAACAGTAACTGTTTCATATCATAATGGTTAAATCAAATTATGGTAATGACTCTTAAGGCTGAATCTATTTACTCTGATGGCAAGTACTTACGCAGTTTATAATACCTACCTACAAAATCCCTGTGTAATATGAATTCCAAGGTAGGAATGACCTCTTCAGTTAAGGGAGAATCTGCCAAGATGAAAGAGTATGAAGGGCCAGCTCTTAAGAACAGGTGTGATTTGGAAATGCTGCAGAGAAAAGGGGCAATGTTTGAAGGGATGAGAATAAGTAACTCATAATGTTTTAAATAAAATATATCTGAAATCCCACTGTGTGCTAGTCAGTGCCTATCAACACATAATAAATCGCTTGTTGACATTGCAAGTAAGTATACAGTGGTGTGAATATGAGAATAAATGTGTATGAATACTGTGTAGTCAAAACAACAAAAATTAACAATAAACACAACTGATCCCAATTATCTTGCTTACGTTCAAATCTAGACTTTCCAAGCTTTTTGAAATTCTGTAGGCCCATGCAAGGGAGCTGGCTCCAGGGACTCTGAAAAACATTTTCTGAAAGAATTTAGAAGTTTGGAGGGGCCAGGGAGATGGCTCAGTAGCATAAGTGCTTGCCTGGCAAGTGCAAGGGCCTGAGTTCAATCCCCAGTTCTGAAAAAAAAAAAAAAAAAGAATTTGGAAGCTTAAAGCTGGGCTTAGTGGAACACGCTTGTAAGACTAACACTTGTGGGGTGAGGCAGGAAAATCACTTTGAGTTTGAGTTTGGGGCCAGCCTGGGCTATAAGGAAAGTTCAAGGCCAGCCTTAACTGCGTAGTGAAACCCTGACTCAAAAGATGAGCAAGCGATTAAGTGAGCGAGCGAATGAGAGTGAGAGAATTTAGAGATTTAGATTGGTTAACAGCTAATGAGATTATAAAATTCACATACAATTTTAGTAGCTTGCATTTAGAATCATCCCACAGAGGTCTAATTTAGTTTGGATATCATTTAATCTCTAATAGACACTATTGGCTTGTCTACTTCTCTTACAGCCTATTCCTAGGCAGGAGGGACAAAAGACCTGTTCCTATCTTGTTTTGTATTTTATTTTGTTGCTTTCTCTTTGTTTTCTCATATATTTAGTCAAAATCTCAGAATTTTACTTATGTTTAAGCCTGAGATTAAATTTGAGGATTGACACAAGGGAACTTTTGGTCTTGTTGAGTGCTGAGGAAAACAGCAAGTGTAGTGATCCCCTGAACTTTGCTCTTAGCTTTATTGCCAGTTATAAAATGGAGCTGGCTTTTGGTGGACCTCAGTGGTCGCTTCTACCGAAGCCCTTGGGCTGGTTTATTCGCGCAGGTATGATCATGGTATTTGATGTGGAAATAATTGCTTTAATGTTTTGTTTTGTTTTTGGCAGAACTGGGGATTGAACTCAGGCCCTTGAGCTTGACAGAGAAGTGCTTATTCCACTGACCCATTTCCCCTGCCCAGGGACAATACTATTGTGAGGATAAGACCAAATGTATAAGGGCATTGTATCTTAATGGGATATTGTGTTAACTAGACTCTGAGGATTTTTGTTTCAATTCAGAGACATAGTTGCCTGTCTATAAATATTTTAATAAATGTGTAGTTGAGGATTCCAACTTCTGTTTCAGGCATTTTTTTACAAAATGTCACTTTTTTGTGATAAACAGATGTCACTGATGTTCTTTTTTAATTTTTCCATAATTTTATTGAAGAACAAATAGCAATGAGACAGTTTCAAATCAAATTAGTAGGACAGATTCAATAATTAATATATTGCATATTGTTTTCTTAGTGGTTGTTTGTTGTACAGGGTGCAGACATGATATTCTATTTATAAACACTATTAGAGCAGATCCCTGTATTCATTGAATTAAGAGAATGTAACTGTATACCTATTTTTTTCAAAGCTGATTTATAGTATAGTTTCAATAATCAGTACTTTTTATATTGTTATCTTCCTAGTGGATATCCATCATTGATTCAATTGAAATATAAATAATAGTTGTCACAAATGTTTTAAAAATGTCTTATTCTTTGTGTGTCTTTATATGTTGGAAAAATGTTGTATTCAAATGGAATTTCTATTAATAGGACAGTTTTAGTTCCAAATATTAGAAAGTATTAAGTAGAGTTATCTCATAAGAGAGAACTATGTAAGTGGAAGATGATAAAATTGGAAGATTTTTGCTTTGCCAACATTAAAAGCCCCTATTTCCTATAGGTAAGCCAATTCAGCAAAGACTTGTAAGCACCAGTTATTTAATATTTTTCTTTCAATCAGCACACTTTAATTAAAATATATAGTTGCTATGGTTTCCTAGACACCCAGTTAAGTAATTTATCTGTAAAGATATTTTCACAAAATAAATTCCATCTTAATTGGAGGCATTAAAGAGCACACCTACACTAAATATGGAGCAGAAGTTTAAACTAGCATAGCCAGTGCAGCATTTCCCCCAAATCTCTGTTTCTAAAGGAAACATATCATTTTATATAAATATTAATATTTGAACTAAGATTGTCTTCCTGTCTTGTAGAGCTAAGTGGAAAATTAAATACTTACCAAGGAACCCAAGTCATCATTTCCAGACTCTTTTCTCATTAGAGGAAAATTTTGCCTGAAATATTGAGTTGTGCTCGTAATTGGAAATGAGTTTTTCAGGAAGGACTTTTGAAAAGTGTGTATTTCTAAGCCTCCTACAAGTATATTTTGACTGATGTTCTGAAATAATCTTTGGAATTTGAATTCAGAGAAAGAAACCTGCCTCATTTCCAGTTTAGAACAAGGAATTAAACATAGTTTTTTTAGGCTCCGAGTCATCTGAATGCTTATCTGATGCTCTGTGGTCATTATTTTTTGCTTTATCTGTATCACCTGTGTCTTCAAGTAAGTCTTTTTATCAGTATGAAGTTGGGTGGGTTATTGGCCTGGATTGCTTCACTCTCTAATGAGATGATTGGTAAAATCCAGTCCATCTTTGTCCAGGCAGCGAAGACGAGTGCCTACTGTGCTTCTCAGTAGCTGACACACCTGCTACCATTTTTGTTTCATCATCGCCATGATACACTTCAGTAGCATTTGTCCTATCTACCTATCAGTTAATCGTTTCCTATAGAGATTTATTGAATTTTAGAGCTGGAAAGCATCACACAATCCTAATAACTGAGGTGGTTGGACACAGATACAGAATTTCTTACTTAACTGACAATCTTTTTCATAATTTTACTCTCAAAAATATTTTATTGTGTGTCATTTAAGACCTTGTCTGACCTTGTTTCTGCTTATTTCATAACCTTATTCATTAGACTCTAGCCTATCTCTATTTCTCTACCATGCTAAATTCATCCCTAAGGGCCTAACCCTTATTCTAGACTCATAAATCCAGAATGCACATATTCTTCATTTTTTTCCAGTGCTGGGGATCAAACTCAGGACCTTGTGCTTGCCAGGCAGAGACTTATTCTATTGAGCTAAATCCCCAGCCCAGAATGCTGACATTTTAACATTGACCTGCCCTCCATTTGTGCATTGTCAGTTGTATGCCCATTCTTCAGAGAAACTATCAGGTATCTCTTCACAGTGCTTGACATAAACTGACTTCACTTATCTATTTCTTTGTTTTCTAATGTTGTGTCCCAGTGCCTACCCATTTCACATCTTCTCATTGCTTGCATTTAGCACTTCCTAGACTCTGAAACTGCTATTTCGTGTTGGCATTAAGTCAGAAGAGCTTAGAAACAAAACAGGAGGGAAGCAAAGCTGAAAACAGTATGGCTTCAATGAGTAGAAGACAATGCAGAAGACTTGAGCAAAGTCCTATCAGTATCCAAGTATAGGATCAAGAAGGTAGAGTAGAAGCATGCAGCCTTCTAGAGCAGACAAGATGGAATGGTGGTGGTAGTGACATCAATACTTCAAAAAATTTATAATGAGTGCAAGCAAGAGTAAATAGTTTGGTTGTCCTGTATGCCAGGCATTGTCTGAAGTAACTAAATGAGATAGGTACTGTTACTGATTCATTTTACATGTTGGGCAAGTAAGAAACAGGATTTTAAGGACTCCTTCAAGGCAATAGTGTAGAGTAAAAGTGGGACTCAGATCCGGGCTCTCTAGCTCTAGCACCTATGCCTTTAACCACTCATCTCCGCTAAATCCCACGTGAGCATCTTCCTTGGGCTGGGTCCTAAAGTAGCATAAGGGGAATATTGATGGAGTACTTTTTAGCATCTGAACAAATTTTAAAAGGTCAATTCATTCATGGAAATGCTGTTTTTAAATGTAAAAGTATGCCATGATCTTTTCAGGTGCTGCTAAAATGAAATAAAATATATAGGCAAGGCAATAAAATAAGCAGTGGGTACAGGTGATCCTGTAGTTATGCTGTATATGTAAGTTCAACTGTGTTTTGTGCATGCCGCAGCATAAATAAGACCACTAGCCTATAGAACCTTCAAACCTCCACATTTCATCTCTGAAAGTACAAGAGCGGGGGACTGAATCCAACCCGAGTGAGAGAACCTTAGCTAGTTCTAGAGGAGCTCTGTGTTTAACATTAGTGCTAAATAGTGGCCTTTGCATGCTGAGGTCCAGGTGCACACAAGACAGTAGGAGACAGCTTCTGATCTTGAGGTTTTGAAAGTGTCCCTGCTGTATTCTTGCATGGTAATTCTTCCCTGAAGCAGAACCTTCCTGAGCTTCTAAAATTCTGTTTGATCCCTACCAATTTATTATATAAACAATGGTGGTGGTGATCACAAAAGAAAGCTTTTGAATCTTTATGTACAAAAAGCCCAAGTGGATCATGTTAGCACAAACTGAGTAGCTCTTGCTTCCACAATTATTATGCAGCTCCTATGAGGAATTCATTTTTCTCTATATGTATTAAGAACTAAATTTCTAGTTTGACAGCTATGATAGGATGTGAGAAGTCGGTGTTTTGTGATGGTATATTGGCTTTGCAGTCATCTTGCAAAGCTGGCAGCTGGGAGGACAACTCTCGAGTGAATTGTTATCTAGACTAACAAGACTGATCTGCAGATCATTAAAGTTATAACTTATGGAAAGATACAAAGGTGTGTGTCTTTGTAAATATAATAAATGCCCATCATTTTCTATGGATTTGAATTTACACAGACTATTGGTCTATTGTTTTATTTTGTCTTAGTGTTCCTGGGTATTTCCTAAGGACAGGCTGCAAATTAAAAACAATGTATCTTGTTTCATCCCTGGATGAAGTAGGAAGCCCTTCTCAGTAGGCCTGTCCTTCAGGAGCCTCTAGCTGAAGCCTCAGTTAGGTTGTTGGTGCTGACAGGAAGTGGAGCTGCCAGCAGAGAGGAGAAAGATGAATTTACAGGGCATTCTGTTGAGAAATTCACTTTCTTGGATTTTCCTAAAATATTGTGTGTCTATATTTATCCCCAAGAGAAAAATAGACTCACAGTTTTTTTTTTTTTTCTACAGTAGCAATGCTCCTTAAAGTTGTGTATTCCCTGAGGAGCCAGGAGAGTACAAAGTTAATAAAGAAATAAGATGACAGTGCTCTGACCATATAGTGTGCCCTGTGATAATAATGGAATTTCCCCAAGTGTATCAGAATCATTTAATTATTATTTTTTTAATTAGAATGCTCCACTCAAACCAAATGGGACTAGTGAACTTTAAAAAATTAATAACTTTAATAGATCTTAAAGTCAAATGTTTTCACCTTGACCCTGTTTGCCCTTAAACTTAACTTTATTTGCAATAATATTTATTGTATAAAGTAAACTGGCTGTGCGTTTTGTGTCTTTCTTTGTCCTGGAGATTGTACCTGGACCTCCACACTGAGTTACATCCCTGGTTACTTGTTTGAAATTTACTTTGAGCCAGGATCTTACTCAGTCGTCCCTGGCCGGAATCTTCCTGTCTTAGCCTCTCAGAGTGCTAGCACTGTAGATGCCTGGGACCATTGTTTTCGTTCCTTTCAATTTATTGCTAATGCAATATTATTTAGTTATTTTTAATGACTTGTACTGGTATATTGCATTCATCACAGGTAATTTGTACTTGTATATGACATACCATGCTTGCTTTTTCCTCCCTTCACCTCCCTTGAACCCCTATTCTCATCCTTATTTACAAAAACTCTTTCCATTTTTTCCTTTATTCATTTCCTTTTTCTCCCCTGCCACCCCTGTACCCCTTTCCAGTGCAGTATTTTCTTTCTGTTTCACAATATCCATTATACATTGTGCCTTGTGTTTTCTTTCCTCACTCACTGTCTTAAAATTTTCAAAGACGTTTTAAACTCTTAAAATGCCCAGTGTTAATATTTCCGTGTTGAACATGCACTAAGTGTTTTAAAAACCATTTTGGTCTTAATTAATATTAGTGTGCTATTTGAGTTGATAGCAATAAAGGATACAATTTTTCCCATGTGATGTGGAGTTTAGAGTATGTTTCAGAATTTCACTCCATTTTATTACATTTCTACTTTTTGATTTATGAATTTATATTTATAACTTAAAGGTTCCTCTAGACAGACTTACAGAAAAAAGTGATTCAAATGGAAACTTAAAACATTTTCAGTTCTTTATGCTTCAGAGGTGAAAGAAGCATTCCTCTATTTCATGAGAATGAATAAAAATAATTGATTCAAGAATATTATTCTATAGAATACAACGTATCAAGGGTGATATAAAATAAAACTGAAAATTTTGTGTAAGCAGAAAAATTTAACAGAATCATTATTTTGCCAAAATGAATTTTTAAAACACCCTGTTGGTTATTATGTGTATAATTACAGACTGCATGGATTTGTATTTAGCTTAAACCATCCTATGAAGATTATAGTTATTTTGGGCACATAATTTTATTACATTTACTTAAGTTTCTGAAGTATCATGAACATTGTTGCATACTTCAGAGTTCACCGGATTTTATGAGCACAGGTAACTACTTTAAAAATATTGCATTGAGACTTGATTTGGGAGAAAAATCTTCTGTCCATGAGTCTTTGTTTCTGTTAGGTGGTGCGTGTGCAATTTTATTTTGTTATCACCCAGGAATAATGTCAGTAGCGTACCTTAAATTAAATATGGATATTTCATTGGGTTCTCTAGTTATCTAGAAGTGTAACTAGTACAGATCCCACAAAGGAGCTCTTTTGAAAACTAAACTATGAATGAGCCAGTAGAAAACACCATTTGTTGATGTCCTTTGTTTTCTTCTAGGCCCTTGAATTTTTGAGAATGGAATTGTGATAATTTACGCAGATTAGATTTGGACATCGGGTGCCTGCCAATGACTTAGCAGATCCAGGCATTTGTTTGCAAGTGGCTTGGTTTTTGTTGGCTATAAAACTTTTCTTCCCTTGCACTGATGTGGAATATTCCAAGATGACACAGTTCCTGGCTTTTAGGGGAGATGCAGTTTAAATAACTCCCAGAAGCATATCAAATCAATGATGATACGGTTTTCAAACATAATCTTTAAATCAAGTAATCTATTAACAATGCTCAATTCTGTGATAATTAGTTATTTTGACCATTATTTTGTGTATCTACAGTAAGGAATATTTATAATGCTGCAGTGGTGGGCTCTGCTGGGACACATCTTAGGCTGAGTTCCAGAGTTGTAACCTGCTGCTTTTGTGAGTTTTGAGACATTGCTTAACACCTGAGACCCTTCACTCTTTCATCTATAAGACAGGGATAGTAACACTTGCCTCTTAGTTTTGTAGTGAAAGTCAAATATATTAATGCATTTGAAAAATGCACATGCCTTTTTAGTGGTATGATTGATGGATGACAGCAACTTTAAGTTTTTAGCCATTATAATATTTATGTCAACTAATTTGTCCATATGACCTCAGTTGAGTGCTATGTGCTGACTGTTCAGTGAAGACAGAATGATAGACTCTTTGTGAGGCTAGAAGAGCCCAAATGACTTCCCAGGTCAGAAGAAACTTTCTAGCCAGAACTTTCCCTCTTCACTTGCAGTATTTTAAAGTGTCTGTAAAATTTAAGGATATGAAGCACTTTGGGATCATATTCAGGTTAGGTTTGTAGACTGTATTTAACAGAACTTTTGAGATTTATTTTGTTTCCATTTTATTAATGATGGTAAAGAAACCCCTGATAATTTAAGTATGCTTAGGATACTATTGTCAGATAAGATTCTTAGACAATGTAGTTCTTCTACAACTTTTTGACTCTTTGATTTTTGCAAGAACTCATTTTTATCATTTTAGCCTTTTTTATGTACCTTACATGTCTCAGGCATATTCCCATCTTAAAGACTGGGCAAGTTTTGTTCTTGCTGCTTAGACGGTTCATTCCCAGATGTTTACCTTTCTGTAATGGAGTTGTATATCCAGATTTCATCCAATGATGTAGACATATGCTGAAGTAAGGATGTTATATACACAGTTGATGTGTGCTCATTTGTGTGTGTGTGTATGTGTGTGTATGCTTGTCTGTTTTCTCTACAAGCATGTTCCTTGAGGAGGAAAAACCCTTATTATTGTCACTGGAGTGTCTGTAGTACATGAAGAGCACCTGAAACGTTATAAGTGATTAACATAGTGTCTCACAATGGACTTGTAAATAAATTTATCAAGACAGCTAATGTATCAAAAAAATCCAAAGTCTTTCCAATTTAGTTTATCTAAACAAACTAGATTATTTGCAAAGAATCACTTCACATACTACTAAAATGTTGCAAAAACAGTTTCTATATGGAAAGGAATGTTCTTGCATTATTACTCTGAGTTTGTTTTGCCAACTATTATTTCATAACTAATGCCTCTGCATAATATGCATAATATATACATAGGCTAATCTTTATTAAGATGTTCAGTTTCAAGTTGGAATTAAAATTGATGGTTTGGTGTAGTTAGATTTTTTTTTTTTTTATATTTGGTACAGGGTCTCACTACACAGCTCAGACTTGCCGTGATCCTTCTATTTTCAGCTTCCCCAGTGCTGGGATTACAGGCATGCACCACCATGCCCAGACTCTATCACTGCATCAGCGTATCCCTGGAGATGGGGATAGTGTGTCATGTGGGACCAGGGATCAAACCCAGGGATCAAATGCATGCTTGCACTTGCCAAAGCATGCACTTAGTCTATTGAGCTATCTTGCGAGCCCTACTTATTTTTCTGAAAAATATAATAACAATAAAAATTCACCTAGATATATAAAAAGGTACATTAATATGCTAAAAGACAGTAATATTTTATAGGTTGTCTGCGTTTTGAAAATTCATATTTTACAGATTTTCTTCTTTTATATTTATTGACAATACCCACGAGATGCCTTATGAAGGGACATATGCATTAAAGAAAAGTGTTTCTTATTAAAATGACACCCATTTTTATTCTGTGGCATCAGGAAAAAGCAGCTATTTTCTCTGGGAAATGCCAACGCTAGCAGTAGCAATATCACAGTGGAAAGTAAGACACATTTTAACCCTGCATAACATTTAAAATGGTACTTGTGCTGAATAGCTCTTTAGAGTTCGAAGTAGTTTCCATATATGTAGTTACAAGTTCTTTAGCCCAATTTATTGTTATTTATCTGCTGCCTCTTTTGTGGGGTTGACATTTTCAAAGAGAAGAGTAATAGTGAGTATAGGTTTAAAACATAAAAACTGCTATAAGCCACACATCCATGGGATTGCTTGTTATTATGGGTTTTAAGGTGGAAATGTGTTTTGAATTACCTGCTTCAGATTGTCCTTCTGAGCATGGAACTTGCGGACACAGGAGAGGGGAACATGGAGTCATCCAACAGTAAGATACAGAACATTGTTAGCAGCTATGTCAGTCCTGAGAAACTTGGAGAAAGAACCATAGAGCAAGGCTTTGCCCCTTGTAGCCTCTGGTGTACATGGAGAAGAAAGTGTACAGGCTGTAACTGTGAGGTACCGATTCCCAGTGTGCTCAGTCCACTTTCTGGTATGTAACAGAATACTGGAATCTGGGTAGTTTATAAAGAAAATTTGTTTCTGGTAATGGAATGCGGGCACCTGCATGACTTCTGGTGGGGACCTTTCTGCTACATTGTAATATGGAAGGTAAAGCGTATCACTTGGTGAGACAGAGCAAGCTTGCCAGAGAGAGCTTGCTTTCAGCTCAGTCACCCATTGGCTCATGGATTAATCATTTCATAAGAGCTGTGCCCATTCACACCACAAAGGCCCCCACCTGTCATACACCATTACTATATGACTTTAGGGATTAAATTCCCTACAAATGGTGAAATCTGTAGAACACGTCTAATCTATAGCTTCAAGGATCAGACCAAACAGGATAACAAATATGTAACAAAATGCTCAACACCCCCCCCCAGTTTAAAATATTCATTTGAGACCAAAGAAATTTGAATGGTAATTATTTTCCGGTATAAACTTTAGGAAAAAAATTGAGGGAACAGACTGATTTTTTTTCTGATTTCTAAATAAATTTATGTGTAAATTCTGTTTTATATTTCCATTGAACTGTTACAGAAAATAACAAATTCATTATAGAAAATAGCAAGTGAAACAAAATCAGCACTGTTTTAGAAAATGTAGTATTTACATGGAAATAGAAGAATAATGTCCATGATTTTTCTGTCAAAGCCATTCTTGGAGAACAATTTTATTTTTTGCAGCCATCACTCTAAGATAAATAAGACAGCACATTGATCCATTTTTCTTTTCTGTTGAAATGATAGATTTCTGTCTTCACATGGAAAAATGCTCTTTTTGCACATGGACCCCCACCCACAGGTTGGCTCTTCCCCACCTGGCACCCGCCCTGTGTAGCGTGCCAAGACTGTGCTTGTTCCCTCCCTTAGTACTCTCACAGGAAGGACTGACGGGAGGAGAGTTGAAATGCCTTCAAGGGATTGGCAAAAAACAAAACAACAACAACAAAAAAAAACGATGGAGGCAGATTTGCAGATGAAAGGTGTTCATATTGTGCGCTAAGACTTTCGTCATAGAAATGGTTTTCACCCTCTTTCCAATTATTTTTCTGTCCACATTTCCCTACTCCCCCTGCCCTGTCTTCCTTCTTTTGGCCTGCTATGACAAAATACCATAGGCTGGGTAGTTTTTGAGAACAGAAATGTATTGCTCACAGATCTGGAAGGTTGGAGGTTTCTCATCAAGCCACCGCCACCCTTGATGTCTGGCAAGATCCCATTCCTCACAGATCACAGCTATTAATTATCCTTACGTGGCAGAAAGGCAAAAAGCTCCCTCAAACGTGGGTGGGAAGAATCCTGTTGCCATACCTTCATGATGTAATACCCAATCACAGGCCCCCTCCTTTATCACTGTCATTGTGGAGTTAGGCTTCAACATAAATTGGGGTGCATACACAAACCTTTAGACTGTAGCATGAGTTTTTCTCTCAACACACACACACACATGCACACACACACACACACACACACACACACACATGTGCACATATCTTGAGCTTGATGAGAATACTTTTCATATTTTCTTACTGTAATTACCCACAAATGGTTAGATCCGACATAACTTGAAAACCTGTTTAGGGTTTCCATCAGAAGTTAAATGTTCCATAGGATGATTTTTAAATAACACAACAGAATTAGTATTAGGCTTCATTTCAATATAAATTGTGTCCTGCCTGAAATGACCAGAAAGTGTTGAATTGCATTATGAAATAATTTACTTTGAAGATACTATTTATGTAAGTGGCTGATTCGTTCATTTTATAAAACTATTATACCTTGAATGCTAAATCACTCAACACAATAGACAAAGATCTGTGACTCAAAGGTGGTGAACCTGTGGCTTGTGCCACATGGGCTGATATCACTGAAGGCTCTGTCAAGCTTGCCATCACTGATAAGTCTTGTGGAATTTACATCCTGCTAGGGAGAGATGGCCTTTATGCAATAGACATCACGTATGAACAAGCTAACTGAAATGATAGAAAACGATAAACTGTTTTGACAAAAGTACAGTTGGGTCAAGGAGGTCAAGAGAGTATGGTGGAGGTGACAGCGGCTGTAGTAACTGAAGAGGACTGGTTGAGCCACACTGAAAAGCTGAAATTTGAACAAGGACTTGTAGAACTTTTGAAGCGCATTCCAACTGCTCTCTGGATGAAGAGTATGTCAGGAAGAGGGGACAATTAAAGCAAAATCCCCAGGCAGGAGCAGAGAAGAGGCCCTCTAGCTGCAGCTGAGCACCGGATGGCATAAAGTTGGTAGGCTAACTAGCAGTCAGATGGTGGAGGGCCCTGCTGGGCTTTTTAAGGACTTTGGGTTTTATATGAAGAATGATATAATCAGATTTACCGCTTTAGAAAGAGTGTTCTGGCTGCCATGGATTAAAAATAGATTATGAATAATTTAATCTAGGAGAGGAGAAGGGAAGAGTGGAAGCAGGGACACCTATGAGACCTATGTCTCGTGGAATTTACATACTAGTTTTGCTCTTGGGAGGTTTACAGAATAGTTTGGAGATAGAGTCAACAGAATCACCCAACAGATGAGAAGTAGAGAGTGGAAAAAAATAGGTGCAATTCCAAGGTTTTTGTTAAAAGGAAAGCTTAATAGTCAAATAGTCTAAAACTGGGTCTAAGTGTAAACAGCTAACAAAGAGTGCAAGGCTTTGAAAACTCAAGCAGTGAAGGAGGTCACAAAATGTATTCTTGTCTCAAGCTGCTGTCATGTCTCCCATCATGTCTGGTCACAGACTGTGGCTAAACACAGCCTTTCCTTCAACCTAAATCTCTCCTGCCCTACGTCTTTGCACAGTCAACCTATTGCAAGTAATAGTTTTCAGAAAGTTCTTCTCAGTTCCTTCTGTCTTCCCAAAATTGCTCTATCATCCTACGCTGTTTTGTTGTCTCTATTTTACATTCCATCTTTATATAATATTTTACTTTGCTCGTTCACTGTATTGTCTGCCTCCCTGCTGGAATGTGCACTCCATGAAGCGGAGATCTCATCACTCTTGCTGTTGTGTCTCCAGTACCTAGCAGAGCCTCTGGCATGCAGCCCATAATAATTATTAGATGATGATATTTTAATATCAGAGCCTATCACCAAGTGTGCATTGACTTCTTCAGGGACCACCACCAACGGTGTGTTGGGGCTGGGACAATATTTTCATGCAGCGTGTTTTGAGAAATATTGGAAATAATACTATGGGAATATAAGTGAAGAAATCATCAAGTGCTCAGGATAGGACTCACTGACAACTGACAAGAAGGAAAACTGAAAGAGCCTTACAGAGTGGGAAGAACTTAGAATTGTGGAATTATTGATCCTAAGAGTTAAAGGGACTTGCCCAGCATTATTCACAGAAATCTTTGCGAGATCTCATTGGACTTTCTCTAAAGATGGCCATCAACATGGAACACATTATTGTATGAAGAAGTATGTTCCAATCTTTGATAATTATAAATATTAAAAAAGATATTTTTTTATCTTATGAATAGAAGAACAGGGAACATTTGACTAGGCAGAGTGGAATGCAAAAAAATTCTGGCTAGAGGAAGGTACGGACAGGAGCTGGGGAAATCTAGGTCAGTGAGAAACTGCAGATTTCTTCATAGAGGAGAGGGATAGAATTAACTGCCTCATTTCTACTTCAAGTTGGCACAGAGAGAAGGGTCTCAGAAGGGTGAAATTTGCTTTATAGGTGTGGGATTAGAGAGAGACTTGATACTGTTTTACTTTGTTTAGGGTAATTAAAGCCTCATTAAAAAAACTCCCATCTCTGCCAATAAGGTAATATAAATCAGATGTCCAGGCAAATGTTTTTAAAGTGCTGATTCCAGCAAGATTTTTAATAAAACCACCAAGTTATAGTGAGAAATATAGTAACTTATACTTCTAGAACTAATATGAATTCCAAGTAGGAAGCTGACCTTTGCTCTCTAAAGGAAGAAAGAGAAGTTCTTTTTGTTAGACCACAGTGAAGTTTTAAATGTAAAGTTCTGAGCTAATTTCCTTAGGAATGTGTAAAAGCCTGTGCGTAGAAGGATTAGTGTGGAACTAGTACCAGTCGTGTCTTTTGATCTTGGACTTTATTGAAGAGATTTCTTGTAAATTGGAAATCCTGTGGCTTTTGGTATCTGTCTACATTTCTCTCATTGCTGGGACAAAATACCCAACACCCAAGATGAAGGAAAGAAAGGTTTATTTAGCTCCCAGTTTGTGGAGGGTTCAGTCCATGCTCAGCTGGCTTGAAGGCAGAGCGGCACTTGCCGAGAGAAGCTGTTCATGGTGGCACAAAGAGCAGAGAGCAATGGGAGTGGCAGCAGCTCAAGCAGCCAGCCAGCCTCCCCTTTTACATTGTAATGCAAATAACCCACCCCAGGGCCGGGTGTAGCACTCTCAGCTGCAATCCCAGCATTGGATCAAGAATCGATCACAACCTCCAGAAACTGACCCATGACTGCATGAGGCTTTGGGGGAACAACTAGACACAAACCATTACGTATCTTTTGTGGAGCTAGGTCTTCCTTCATAGTCCATTTTGCACTGCGATGGAAGCATACCAGAGACTGGATAATTAATAATAATTGGCTCATTCTTCTAGAGACCAAGTCTGGGGAGGCAGCTTCTGGCAAGGACCGTCTTGTGTAGTCCCATGACTACAAGGGAAAGAAAATGAAAATGGGCCAGGCATCCCGTGTTTAGAGGAACAGCAATCTCACTCATAGAGGGCAGAGCCCTCTTAGACTCACACTTTCTGTGTGGTCTCACCTCTTAATAATATTGCAGTAATTTTCAATATGAGTTTTGGAACAGACAAACATTTCAACCACTGCTTTCTCTTCACCACAGAAAAGCTAACTTCCGTGGCTCCGTGCCTACCAAGGCTTCCAAATAATTTTGCTCATTTGCATTCTTATAAGTGCAGTAGTTTGTATTTAAAATGGACTATATCTATATTTTATTTCTTGACCTAAAGAGATACCACAGGGCTTGATCTAATCAAAACTACTCAGAACTTTTACGAGCCTTAGACCGATTAACTGCCAATGGTAAGTCTTTTATGTGCAAAAATCAGAGTATTTGGTAATTGATTTCATAATGAATGCTTGCATAGGGAGAGAGATAGGGCTTTAAAAACCTAAAGATGGTATAGAGAACTTTATATGTTGATCAGAATAATTTCGAACCAATAGAGGAAAAAAAGTCAGGCTCCTTTATATGACTGAATACATTTCAGGTAAATTGAAGTGAAATTGAGTCAAAGGAAAATATGATCCAAGGAGAATATGTAGTTATTGCGAAGGCAAATCCTTCAAGAATATCTAAAGTCAGGAGGAAAAAGGAACTTAATATTTAACTGTCTGTATAAAGGAAGGAATTCGTTGTGGTGTCTTGGCAATGAAACAAAATATTTTGAATACATCAAACAAATCCTCAGTGTTGGAGGCCAAGCTCAGTACTTTCTGGGCTTTAATTCTCATATGTGTAAACCTATCAGAGGACTGATGGACAGGTTGGGGCAGAAAACCTTATCTATACATTCTACTTCCAAAATTGGAGTCATTTAGAAAACAAGTGAAATTCTTATGAATATTTATGGCACTTGTTTTATTGTAAGAGATTGTAAGAACTTTGTATGTAAGTTCACAGAAAAATAGAAGCATGACATACATGTAGAGAAATGGTTTCTGCTTAGAAAGCCTCACACTTTTCCCAAAGAATATCTTGAGAATGTCGTTAGACTTTAATACCAATATGATTTATTTTGCCTTAAATTTCTAATGTTAGATGTGTCAGTTATCTAGGCCAACAGAATTAATAGAAAATATATGTATAACTGTGCAAGTAAATTTATTAGATTCTTCCAGGATCAGAGATAAGAGAGTCCACCATGGCCACATTTGTGCTAGAGAGCAAGAGGATCCAGTAGTTGCTCAGCCTAGGTAGATGGAAGCCACTACATAAGAGGGATCTAGAGTGTGCCACCCGTCCAGAGATGAAGGTCTGGAAGTTCACAAGTGGTAGAGTTGCCAATGGGAGTTTGCAGTGGAAGGCTGAAGAAATCAGAGACATACTTACGGAGGCAATGGCAACAACTGATGCTTTTTAGAAATGAGAAACCTTCATTTTTCCTTTGTTATTCCATTCAGGCCCCTCCATTGGCTGGCCTGTACCTCAGTCATCCTAGCATATCCAGATCTGTGCTTCACCAAGCTGCTAGGCATTCCTTGACCTCTAGCTGTTGTTCAAATGGATGTATCATGTAATTGTCACAGTGTGTGTATTTGGGTATCTCAGGACTGAAAGAAAATAAATATATTTTTCAGAGATTAGAAGCATATTATCCGCTGGATAACCATGGTTTGATGTTGAGTTTTCCAGATTTTTGACCATAGAGCAAAGCCTGGCTTTGGTCATTTCTCCACCCTAGCAAATGCTCTGCTCTTCTGTTGTGTGCTTCCTCTCCTGTCTGTTCATAGAAGGTTTACTTCTAGCTTCTGGCTCTTCTCTGCTCTGGGCCTCTGTATGTGTCTGGCTTATCATAATTCTCTTGATCCATTTGTACAAATTTGAGTCCATCCATATTGATCTTTCTTTATTCTTGACTCACATGATTTAGTGCTGAATTTTATAGTGCCTTGTTGCTTTTACTTTTTTCTCTTATCTTCCCTCCCATTTGTTATAGGTTTCTTAATTATAGGGTCATTCTTTAATATATTGTGTATCTATAAATCTGTAACAAAATGTCTATTTTTATGTTCTTTTAGAGCTTTATTCTCAAAAACCCAAGTTCAAAATGATATCCTGAAATTACAGTTTTATGAAGCTATCAGTCTTCGGTGTAAAATATCTTGGTCACTTCAAATCATAGCACATAGTGATGTAGTTTTCTCTTACTCATTTTGAGATTTAAAAATTTCCCAGCCTTTGCCAGACATGTCTCTTAGGTCAATGCACAACAGCCCCTCTTGTCATCTTCGACACAAGAAATTAAAGGACAGAGCAAGAGGGGAAGGTGTTGCAGCAGACATGGCCAAATATTTCAATGCCCAGGGGACCCCATTTCTTTTTTACCATCATAAGAGGATACTATCAGTTGTTTTCTAATGACTGAATTAGTAGCAGCAGGTAGCTTAATTTTAAAGAATAGAGTTTCTAATAATCCTATTTTTTATTTTATTTTTTTTTTTTTTTTTTTTTTTTTTTTTTTTTTTTTTTTTTTTTTTTTTTTTTTTTTTTTTTTTTTTTTTTTTTTTTT
>PVKA01020764.1:0-33733 GCA_004027165.1 Ctenomys sociabilis
GAGACCACAACAGAGATTAGGCATGATGGTTCACACCTGTAATCCCAACTCTTGAGAGGCTATAAATAGGCAGATGAGTCCAATCTAGTAGCGAAACTCTGAACACCCTTTAGACCCTTCCCTAAAATACAAAAAAAAAAAAAAAAAAAAAAAAAAAAAAAAAAAAAAAAAAAGAAAAAAGAAAAGAAAAGAAAAGAAAAGAAAAATCCTAAAAGGTCAAAGGAGAAATCCCAGCACTCAAGAGGTTGAGACAGGAGGATTACTGCAAGTTCAAGACCATTCTGAGGCTACAAAAGTGAGCATAAGGCCAGCCCAAATTGCATAGAGGCCTTGTAGGGGATGGGGGGGATCAAAGAAGACACTATACAATAGCTTTACAAAAAGAAAAACTGTATGACAAATTATCAGAAAGAATGTAAAAATCTAGATTCATACTACCAAATTTAGACTCTTTGCTACATACTGTCTTCATTTAAAAATTTTGAGCTGTCCCCAAGGGACACCAAGTAATAAAAACAAGTTTTAAAACTAAAACTTATTTTAAATATGCACTTTTTAAGACAGGCCTGGTAGGTAACATACATCTGTAATCATAGCAAAAGTGTAAGGCCAGCCTAACTACATAGCAAGACCCTATTTCAGACAAGATCGGGCACGTTCAGGGTGGTATGGTTGTAGACACAAGACCCTATTTCAAATAGGAAACAATAAATCATTTTTTAAAGTTTTTTTTTTTTTTTTTTTTTAATACCTTGAACTTGCCAGGAAGGCACTAGTGCCCCTGAGCTGTATCTCCGGCTTAAACATGCATTTTTTAAAAAGATGCTAAAATAATAAGTAAATGCTACATAATCTTTTTCAAAATAAAACTAATTTAGCTTATCCAAAAATAGTATGTAAGAAATGTTTGCCCTTCAAGAAAACACTTGCTCAGGTAAGACATAATAAGGTGTCGTCTTAACTAAAAAAACATATATAAAATTTATTTTGGTCTTTTTGAGACAGGGTTTTGTTAGGGAATTCACTCTGTAACCCAGACTGGCCTCTGACTTGCAGGATTCCTTCTGCCTCTGCCTTGGCCTCCCTACTTGCAGAAAAACACCTGACTTAGAATGAGTGTAACTTTGGCTTGCAAAGAGTTAAAATAATTCATGGAAAGTAAACTGCATAGCACCCTAAAGTCTTTCCCATATATGACAATTTTTTGCCACATTTCACCATATAAAGAGCTACAACCTTTTTTTTTTCTTTTTTGGAGACAGTGATTCACTGTGTAGTTCAAGCTGGCCTTGAACTTTTGTGTTTCCCAGACTGGCCTTGAATTCGCAGTAATCCTTGTCTCAGCCTTCAAAGCTAGGATTACAGATGTGAGCCACCATGCCTGGTCTCAGGAACTACTTCCTAAAGACACATTATAAAAATAACTCTATGTAAGACAGCAATGTGTTCTATGCTAATCTTCTTTTCACACAGTCCTTAGTGTTTACTACCAATTTCTGTTGAGCCTTCATTTCACTATTGATTTTTCCACCTGAGTGATTGCATCTAAGTCTGTATTCTTTGCTTATGTGTTATACAGCTGTTGTATCACTAATTATTCAAAATCTGATTCAGTATAAGCAAATATGTCACCTTTAATTATTTTGTACAGTATGTGTTCAGCTTTTTCTTTTACTCATGCTGTTAACATTTTGAGGGCCAGGGAGATAGCTCAGTGGATAAGTGCTTCCCTGGCAAGTGCAAGGGCCTGAGTTCAATCCTGATTCTGACAAAAAAAAAAAGAAGCAAAGAGATAGCTCTGTGGTCTAAGCACCTGCCTGGCAAGCCCAAGGACCTAGGTTTGATCCCAAAATTCAAGGTCAGCTTAGACTGCACAAAGAGTTCAAAGATACCTGAAATACATAGTGAGATCCTGGTTAAAAAAAAAGAGGTAAGAAGGCAAGAGAAAGGAGGGAAAGGGGAAGGGAGAGGACATAGAGGAGGGGAGGAAAGGGAGGGTGAAAGAGGAGAGGGGAGGGAAAGCATTTAGAGTTAAAATTGCTGCAGCTTAAAAAAAAGGATGGAAACATGCCAGAGGAAAATGCTGTAATACATATGCACACAAAAACATACCTTAAAAGGAGTGTCACAAAAGATAAAAATGCAAAGAACTGTTAGGTGCATACAAAGATAAGATTCACATATGGTAATATATATGGAAAAATAAGTGCCTCCAGGGAAAATCAAAGATACAAAGAATCCACTAAAATATTTAGGCATTTATAGTTAAATAAGCATCTAAATAAATGACAAAACACAACAGAAAAATTCCACCTAACTACTAATTTAACACTACACACAGAATAGACTTATGATTGCCAGGCAGGGTGGAATATGCCTGTGATCCCAGCACTTGGGAGGCTGAGCAAGAAGATGGCCACAGGTTTGAAGCCAGCCTGGCTACAAAGTGAGTTCAAGATCATCCTGAACTGCATAATGAGAACCTGTCTCAAAAAAGAAAAAAGAAAAAAGAAAAAAAAAAAAAGACTCAAGAGCTGGGTGTGGTGGTACATGCCTGTAATCCCAAGGCTGGGGAGGCTGAAAACAGGAGGATCACTATGAGTGTGAGCCGCATAATGAGACCCTGTACAAAATACATAAATTTAAAAAAAAAACTGACAAGTCAATAATGACACAATGACTAAACATAAATGAGAGAAATCTATAGTATATAATAATTCCTGATAATTTAAACATATTCTAAACTCAAGGAGATACAACAAGCTAGGCATAGTGGCACCCACCTATAATCTCAGCGCTGTGGGAGACAAAGGAATAAACTCACAAACTCAAAACAACCTGGGCAACACATCAAGGCATTGGCTCAAAATACAAAATACAAAAAGACTGAGAATGTAGTTCAGTTTGAAAGACATGTGTTTACTGGCATCCAGAATAAAAACAGAAAAAAAATGCAAAAAAAAAAAAAAAAAAAAAAAAAAAAAAAAAAAAAAAAAAAAAAAAAAAAAAAAAAAAAAAAAAAAAGACGTGTTTATGTCCCAGTACTGAAGAACAAACAAAAGGTAAGAGGTGGGGTATGGATGGATGTAAGTCTCCACTCAATAAATATGGGACATAAATAATGACTTCCTACCAAAAAGTACAGAATGAAAACAGGGGAGGACATAAAAAAATTTTCAAAAAAAAGAAAAATAGTAATAATAATTTCGTAGTGAAAAACCTTAACAGCACCTCAGTCACGTAGTAAGATCAAGGTCAACAGTGACAGATCACCTAGAGTGTGTGTAGTATACCCTCCATATGATGAGATGAGAATAGCAATATATCTGTGTTCCTCCTCCAAAGAATATATAACCTATTCTAAACAAGACATATGCCAAATGAGAAAGAGTACACAAAAATAACTATAACTCTATAAACTGGCAATTTTAAGTAGCAGCTTAACTGCCTGGAAAGCACCAGTTATAGGTTTGACCCAGAGTTTAAAAAAAAAAAAAGGGCCCTGGGGACAGGGCTGGCAGAGCAGGCCTGGGGATGAGAACCCCCCAGCCCCTGCTCCTACCCCTGCTTGTAGGCACTTTAATCCACTGAGCTATTTGGCCAGCCCTTACTGCTTACTTTTAAGAAACCTTAATTTTTCTTGTCTTTGTTTTGTTTTTACTTTTGAAAGAAAATTATTTTAAAGAAGGTAATAGGGCTGGAGAGATGGCTCAGTGGAATAAGCACTTCCCTGGCAGGTGCAAGGGCCTGAGTTCAATCCCTGGTTCCGCAAAAAAAAAAAAAAAGAAAAGAAATGGTCATAGCAAGGAGGGTTCTAAAGAGATACAATTACTAAAAGTACCATGCTATTCTAAATGGATAGATAAACACACACACATGCACTGAAGAAAACAGAAAAAAAAAAAATCCAATAAAGTATGGACTTCAATAATTTATCAACATTGGTTCATCAATTAAAACAAAAGTATCACGATATTGTTAGTTAATAATAGGGTAATGAATTGTGTTCCTCATTTTCCTGTAAATCTGAAAATGTTCCAACAACTGACTTAAAATTGACTTGGTAGCAAAAAATACATTTTTCTTTTATGATAAGAGTCAGGCCAGGAATGTAGCTCTGTGGTACAATGCCTGTCTGGCAAGCTTGAGATCTTAAGTTTAATTCCTTGTACCAAAAAAAGAAAGGTGGGAGTGTGTCTCTCTGCAGTTTATTTTATTATTTACTTTACTTTTTGGTCTTCTTTTGAGATAATCTCACTATGAGGTTCAGGCTGGCTTTTTTTGTTTGTCTTTTTTTTTTTTTTTTTTTTTTTTTTTTTTTTTTTGGTGTGTGTTTTGCATTTTTTCATGGAAGGATCTACAGGGTGGTCAGGGTCTCACTACTAGATCCAGACTTACAGTGATCCGCCTGTTTATAGCCTCCCAAGAGCTAGGATTACAGGTGTGCACCATCACGCGCCCAGTCTCCAAACTGGCTTTGAATTCACTTTGCAGTCCAAGTTGCCTCAAACTCTCAGTGATCCTCGTACCTCAGCCTCCACGATTACAGGTATACACCACTACACCTGGATCTATGTAATTTAGACTAACCTTGAACTCACAAACTAGCCCAGGCTAACCTCAAACCTAAGATGATCCTTCTACTTTAGGATCCTTAAAGCTGGGATTACAGACATGCACCACCATGCCCATCACTAATGCTTTAAAAGTTTAAGACACAATTGTCAGATGACAGACTTGACAAAATAGACCAATTTAGATATATAGTAAGAGTAGAAGAGCAAACCCCTAACTTAGGAACAATCAAGGGTCTAAGTTTCACAAATGCACTATGTAAAACTCACTTTGTCAGATTATAAACCAATCTGAACATACTCCCAGAACAAAACTTGTTCTTAAATCAGAGACTTCCTCTATAGGAAAGAGAAAAACAATGGTACTATGGAAAGCAAAATTAAAAACATTATTTTATTTTAGTCAGACAACATTTCTTCCATAATTTTCCCTCTACCTTTCTTTGCATTTTTTAAAAATATATTTAGTAGTGTACAGCATCTCACTACACAGACTGCACTTGGATATTTCGTTTTTCAGCTGCCCAAATGCTAGGATTACAGATGCATGGCAGGCAAGAGATCGAACCCCAAGCTCCTGGCCCAAGTCTGCCTAAGCAGGAGATTTTAATCTGCTGACTGTCTGGCTGGGCCCTTCTTCCATTATTTTAAGCAAGACCAAAAAGCCTTCCAAGGTTGTTCAAAGGATTCTAAAGTGCTATTTTCTAAAAAATAATAAAATTTACAGTTAGCAGGCAAAAAAGCATGACATTATTGAACTGCAGTTTATCAAATTAAGCATCAACTTTCAGAAACAGACCTAGAAGCATTTTATTATCTTTAGAGAATGGAAGATGGTATCAATCACCAAATATTTAAATTAACTTTTCAAACTGTTAAGTCTACCTATTTAAAAGTAGCAAAGACTAAGAGGCTAGAGTATGGGAGGAGAAATATGACAAAATAAAACAAAAAAATATCTAAAGCAGAACCCTGCCTCGAATCTTGAAAAGTTAAAGACTATATGGATTGTATGTCTAAGAAAATAAAACTGATTTTTTTTTAATGGACTCTGCTTATTTTACTCAGGCTGTCTTAAACTCCTAGTAATCTTTCTACAACAAGCCTCCCAAGTAGATGGGACTGAGAGTGTGCTATTATTACACTAGGCCTTGAAGTTAAATTTTAATAACTAGGCAGAAATGCTAGTTATTAAAACAAAGACAGAAATGCATTTTTGGGTGGGGTCTTTTTGACCTTTTAAGGTTTTGCTATACAGTTTAGGATGGCCTTGAAAGTCATTTTGTAGCCCAGGTTAGCCTTAAACTCATAGCAATCCTACTGCCTCAGCCTCCTGAGTGCTTGGATTACAGGTTGGCACCACCACCCTTGTCTGCACCATTTATTGTAACATAGGCAAAGTAATGACTCACAGAGATATTTGTTTGACGTGGCTTTTAAAAGACTTTAGTTTTCAAAAAAACTAATTCTAGCTGCTCCCAGCTTCAAATTAAAAATAAGATGCCTAATACAGAGTACATATTCTCAAGTGACAACCTACTGATGTGGCTGCCTGTGGCTCCAGACTTCTTCAGAGTCTAATTCTACCCCTAAATTCAAGCTAACTTCACTTTTGCCATTTACTAAATATAGATAAGGTTTAAAAACTAATGTAGTGATATTTTTATATTATTAGAATAATACAGGAAGACAGCCTGTACTATTCCTAGTGAAAGATTCTGAGACTGTCCAGGATGGGTCAAAGGCTGGGTTTGCCTCTTTTGTCACCAGAGGCAGCAAAATGCACTCAATTGTATACTACCACTAAAAGGTAAACATGGGCTGGAAATCACAAGGAATTTTTTTTCCTCTCTTGCTTTTTAGGGGTTTTGTATTTTCTTGTCTCTTGCTTTTTTTTTTTTTTTTTTTAATTGTGTTAGTATTGTTTTTAGGGTTTTTTTGGTTATGTTTAGCTTCTATTTTTAACTTTTACTTTTTTCTTTCCCTCCTATCTTTGTCATAGTTTCCCAAAGCTTGGATAATCTTTCTCTGTCCTTCAACCGTGCTTGTAATACGTCCTATTTCTCTACTTTCCTCTTGAGCCTTTTAAATTTACCAAGGGTAAAATCAGTCTATTGAGGCGATATTAACTATATAATTTTTTGATTTGTTTTTGAATCTGTTATATAACTATAAACCTAGGATCTAAGGTTTGAGGTGACTAACTAACAGCTACCACAGTCTGTCATTTCCTAAATTATAATCAATGCTGCTGTTATTACAGAACATACTACTTCAGCCAACATGACACAGTTATGACCAGTTGTTTTTCCCTGTATAACAATACAGAGATTGACTTGGGGTCAAAAACAATATAATATAGCAAAAAAATAACTGGGTAATAGGCCAAATAAGCAGCAACTTTTCATCCCTATAAAAATAAATGGGGCAGGTATTTGTTTTTTTTTTTAATCAGGATTTTACTCAGGACCTTACATTTACCAGGCAGGCACTTGTGCTGATGAGCTATATCCTTAGAAAAAGAGAGAATCTTGGGACAGATTCAACAGCCAAAAGCCAGCTACATGTATCAGACATCTCTGAAAAGCAGTCATTTCCTTATACTACTAGTAACAAAGTTACCTAACCATAATCAATTTACAAGCATCAATGCAGAAGATGCATCCTGTTTGCAGCCTCCAAAGTGCTGGGATTACAGACATGCAGCACCACACCTAGTTTCAATCGCTCTCAGCATGGGGCCTGGCACAGCAGGCTGGGGATTGAACCCTGCTCCCTGCATGTGCTTCAATCTGCTAAATTATCTGGCTGCCCTCAGAAAACAGGTTTTTAAAAATAGGAAATGAGAAGCCGGGCATGGTGGCGCATGCCTGTAATCCCAGCACTCGGGAGGCTGAGGCAGGAGGATTGTTGTGAGTTCAAGACCAGCCTGAGCTACAAAGTGAGCTTAAGGCCAGCCTGAACTGCATAGTGAGACCCTGTCTCAAAAAGACCAAAAAAAAAAAAAAAGGGAAATGAGAAGATATGAAAGCAAGATGCAGACCAGGGGGTGAGGGAAAGCACACAGCCTATATCTCTATCTAGCTCACCCAAGGCAAGTCCAGGAAGCACTGAGGTGGAAAGAAATCAAAAGCCACCTATGACCAACTATATATGCTGATACCTGAACTAAGCAAATGCACTGAAGATAGCAATGTGTAATAGTAGGGCCAGGCTTAGAATGCCTGTCATTCTGGTCTTCTAAATACGTACTGCTTGTCATGACATACCAAATACTGCCACACTGTCTCTCAAGCAGATGTTCAAAAAAAAAAAAAAAAGGTGGGGGGGAGTAAATGAAAACAAGAGACAAGAAAACAAAAATGTCACCAGAATATCCTGCTACAATGTTGTATATAGTTAGAGTTCTAAATTTCTGTGTAAAAATATGCAATTGTTTATTCCTATTTTTTAAATTTTTTTCTTCGTATTCGGTAGGGACTTAAAAGTTTAATATATCAATATTTGATAGAAAATACCTATCCCATGTTATAAGATGTTTGATATTCAGACAGAGAAGTTAAGCTCAACTGCCTATATTGTAAGGTAATAATAATAAGCTTGGTTAACAACCCAAGTTTGCAGACCAAAAATTAGAAAAAGAGAAGGTCTGCAAGGACAGCCAACATTCTGGCCCTAGCCTTTCAAGGTAAGTGAGGACTCAGGACATAGGAGAACCTGAACTTAACACCATGTAACTCAGTTGTGTCCCAAATTTTCTGATCAAGGAGATTATGGGGTCACAGAGGAAAGTGATCGATGATGTAGTGTGTGCCTAAGGAGAGTCACATGGAGAGAAAACTTTCTCTCAGGCTTTCACAGAGAGCAAATTGGTCAAGCAATGGCCATGACTCATCCACACGGTTGTCATTGACAAAGGACCTACAAAGGGTAGTACAGGGTCGCAGGATAAATCCTGAGGGGATTTGACTGACCCTATCAAATACAAAAGTTACATTTCTTATTATATAGATCTTGCTTTATCTTGGTCTTAATCATCCAGCAGAAAAGTATAAAAATGAAGTATAAAAAGTAAAGTCATATTAATATGCTGAGCTGTAAAAGGCTCAAATCATCAGATTCAGACATTGTCAGTCCTACAGATAACCCACTGATATTGGAATGTTTGCTGAATTCACATACCTATAATATTTAAATAACAGTGGAATACCCTTTTCTGACAAAACTAAACAAAAAAAGGGGATACAAATGAAGGGCCATTTTGTATCTGTATATTCAAAATAGGAAAGACATACAGCTACTTTCTCTTAATTCAAGGAATAGAGAGATTTGTTCTAATGGTGTTTATGGACAGCATATCATGTCTGCATCTTGTACAATGAATACCACTAAGACAACAATATGCAATGTATTAATTATTGAAACTCAGTTCTGAAAATGTCTCATTGCTATTTGTTTCTCAATAAAATTTCTAAAAAAAAAAAAAAAAAACCGTTTTCTGAATAGTTCACAGTAGAAATAACAATGTAAAGAAAGCGAGGCTCAAGAAAAAAATCAGACATAACCAAAAAGATAACGAAGGACATGATTAGTGAATCTAGGATACAGATTTTTAAAAAATAAAAGCTAAAAAGGTGCTGAAAATGATGAATATTTAACATAGAAAAGAACTAGATTCCACAAAATAGATTCAAACAGATATACTGGAGATTTAGGCTTCTAAAAAATAACAGGGACTATGAAAAATCAATTCAATAGCTATGAAATGATAGATGTGAAGAATAACATAATTGACAGGCATCAATGAAAACTCAAGGGTGAGGGATATAGCTCAGTACCACAGAGCCTGCCTGGCAATAAGGTCTCGAGTTTTTTGTACCAATTCCTGGTACAAAAAAAAAAGAGGAAGGGGTGGAGGAAAGGGAGGGCAGTAGGAGGAAGAGAGGAGGGGGAAGAAAGAAGGGGAGGAAAAGGAGGAGAGAAAGAACAATCAAAAGATTGTTTCTCTTGCATGAGAAACCAAGAGCACAACTAAGGACCAAAATGAACATAGATAGTGAAAGTAGAAAGTATTCAAATGGAAAGAGAGACAAGGGAGACCGAAGGGAGAAAGAAGGACGAGGTACAAAAAACTAAGCCAGGTATGGTAGTGCACGCCTGTAGTTCTAGCACTTGAGAGACTGAGGCAGAAGAACCATGGTGAGTTTGAGGCCAGCCTGGGCTATAAAAAAGTGATGGAAATGATGAATATTTAACAGAAAAAAACTGGATTCCACAAAATAGATTCAAACAGATATACTGGAGATTTAAAACTTTTGTTCAAAGCTTATGTGGCAAAATCAATCACTGTGAAGTCAGAATATCAAATCTAGAAGACAGATTTGTTGTTAGTAAATCATCAAATGATAATAGTGAGCCCGTCTCAAAAAGAGCAAAAAATTTTAAAAATGGAATCAAGGTATATCACATACAGATACAAGTTTCCTACAATGTAATCTTTATGCATATCAAGTGTACCAATAAAATTTAAAATTTAAAATCACATTATATTCACATACAAAAAAATTTAAGTATAGTATATAATAAAAAATAGTAATAGGTTAACTGATACAGGAAAGTCAGAGAACACTTAAGTAAAAGAGCACATATAAAATCTAATATGTGCTTATTATATTATAGAATCTATGTAATATATGTAATAAAATCTATATAATAACAGCAAACACTGTGATTAGCAGGACTACTGTGAGATAACTGTCCATTATAATTTACAGAATCCAGACTTTATCACTTATATTGAGCTTAGTATTTGCACATTTTAAGATCATACTGTCACACAAACCACTAAATATTAAGGCCAAAGTACTTCAGTATTACCATTTGAGTTAGTAATTGATGATAATTTCTAAGTCAACCTTTTAAGTTTCTCATGTTTATTCTCTAAGCTAAGTGATCCACTATGTAATTATAGTCTATGTAATTATAAACAGCCTCTAAAAAGAAAACTGAGCCAAAACCCAATAATTCTCAAGAAGCAAATTTAAAATCAAAGATGTAGCCAGGCGTGGTAGCGCATGCCTGTAATCCCAGCACTATGGAGGCTGAGGCAGGAGGATTGTCGTGAGCTCGAGACCAGCCTGAGCTACAAAGTGAGCTTAAGGCCAGCCTGAACTGCACAGTGAGACCCTGTCTCAAAAAGACAAAAAAATAAAAATTAAATAAATAAAATCAAAGATGTAATATACTAAAAACTGGGGCGTAGTCTACAACCTCTGTTATTCTTTTTTTTATTTTTTGTACTTTTAGGGAAAGGTCTACAGGACGTTCAGGGTCTCATCACTAGATCAGACTTGTAATGATCCACCTCTTTACTGCCCCCCAAGAGCTGGGATTACATGTGCGAGTTACCACACCCAGTCTCCACTGCCATCTCAGCATGCGGGGGTAAGATAGGGGGACACGGTAGGCCCAGGTATCAAATCACCGGCCCCTGTGCCTACTTGCAGGTGCTTTAATTCCCTGAGCTATTTGGCCAGCTCTTACAACCTCTTATTATGATGCAAACAGAAGAAAAATCGAACTACAGATTTATCTTCTTTTTTTTCTTTATTTTTTTGTGGTACTGCAGGATTGAAGTCAGGACCTTGTGCTTGCCAAGCAGGTGTTTATGACACTGAGCTGTTTCCTCAGCCCCATCATCATTTTTTTGAAAAAGTAATCAAGGTCAAAGTAATCCATTACCAAAAAAAGAACTAATTAAAATCTTAAATCCCCATCAGTATATCAAATATATAAAATGTTTGCTTCAATACAAAAGAAGAGAAAAGACATGTTTTGTTTTGTGTTATGTAGTTTTTGTTTTGTTTTTTTCATGTATTTGGTACAGGGTCTCACTATGCAGCTTCAACTTGTAGTGATCCTTCCATTTTCAGTCTCCCTAGTGCTAGGATTACAGGTGTGCATGTGTTATGTAGTTTGCTTGTACTGTTCTTTCAGACAGGGTAGCTCAGGGAATTAAAGCACCTGCAAGTAGGCACAGGGGCCGGTGATTTGATACCTGGGCCTACCGTGTCCCCCTATCTCACTATGTAGCCCAGGCTAGCCTGAAACTCTTGATCTCCTGCCCTAGCCTCAAATGCCTGGGCTACAGGCACATGCCACAGACCCTGCTTCTTCTGTTTATACAAAACCCAAATATATTACTAGGTGCAAAATGACAAGTAGAACCCATCCCTCCAAAAGAAAAACACATACACAAAAGCAACCAAAGTAAAAAGATGAGTGATGGGGATATCATGCTACACAAACAATATCAAACTATAAAAATGAATACAGAATTACCACTTTCTTCGTTTATACATTTTCCCCCCAATATATAAGCTACTGGGATAAAGAAAATGGGCCAGGGATATAGCTGAGCGGCACAGCACCTGCCTGACAAGGGCAAGGTCCTGAGTTCAATTCCTGGGATGGATGGAAGAAAGGAAGAAACATTGAAAACAGATCCAGATGGTTTTATTTTAAAGGGAAGAATTGTCAAGATAAAACGAAAAATGCAAACTGAGAGGTGCTTAATAGAGATAAAACCAAGGACAGAAGTACAGAAAATAAAAGAACCAAGGGAGAAGGGAGAGAGAATGAAAAAGAGAATAAGAAATTAAAAATGAGGTGTGTTTGAAAGAATATTACCTTCCTGAAGACCCGGATGTATCACCTGCTTGTGCCGCAAGGACTTTAAATCTTCTATCAATTCCTTTTCCAAGCGAGAAATTCTTACTCTGCAACCTGCTCACAAAAGAATGGCATAACAAAATAATGTACATACAACACAGAAGAATAGAAATGGTGCATTCCACTACAACAGTCTAAATCAGAAGTATGTATCATGTTATACCTGGGCCATTTGTGGTTGATGACTGAAGACTAGAGGGTTCTTCTGTTGCTCCATCAACTGCATGAATGTCTAGAGCTTCCTATATATTAAAAAATAAAAATATAACACATAATTATAATGGTAAACTTTTTAAGTCAATCAGAATTTAAAGAGAAAAGACCAAGAGAAATATACAACCATGTTTGCATAGAACAGGAACAATTATTATTTTTTATATATTTTCTAAATGTTCTACATTAACATTAATATCAGGGGCTGTGGGCACAGTTCAGTGGCAAGAGTGCTTGCCTAGCATGTTTGATGCACTGGGTTTGATCTCCAGAACAAAAAAGAATAGGGTGGGGGTCATCTGAATGTTATTTATACTCAGCCAAACTTAAAACTGTATTTATACCACTTTGTGTGCTACTTTCGCAGAGCCTATACAGACAGGAGGTTACTTAGCAGCTAAAAGGAAGAACAGGTAGAAAAAGTAAGCATCTGTTTAGCCAATTTGGAAAGACTATATTGTTACACAAGTCTAAAAAATAGCTATTTGTAGAGTAGGATAGAAATTATCAGTGTATAATACAGCAGAGTTAACAAGACTCTTATTTGGTTTTCCAATACTACTCTACTACCAACCAAAATATGGGGAGGATAGGGTATATGAAAAGTAAGTGAACTTTTCATGTATTTCTATGAAAGTGTATAATGATGAAAATTCCATTAAGAACTTAAGTTTAAAAACAAAATTAGAGGGCTGGCCAAATAGCCAAATAGTGGATTAAAGCGCCTGCAAGCAGGCACAGGGGCCAGGATTCCTGGGGGCCCGCCATGCTGGCCCACCCCAACAGCACGCTGAGGTGGCAAAGCAGCAATTGAAAATGGGCAAGGTGGTGCACACCTGTAATTCCAGCTCTTGGAAGGCTGTAAACAGGCAGATCATTACAAGTTGACCTATGAGACCCTAAACATCCTGTAGACTCTTCCCTAAAAAAATACAAAAATAAAATAAATAAAAACAAAATTAGCTTTGCACACTGCAAAAATCACAAACTGAGATCTAAAATGACACATTTTAAAAATCAAAGGGCCAGCCAGATAGCTAAGCAGACTAAAGTGCCTGCTTAGGCAGTGTAGCAGTGGGGTTTAATTCCCCCACATGCCTGAGCCATGCAGGCCCCACCCCTGGGGCACACTGAAACTGCAATTGAGACTGACTGAGTAACAGGCGCCTTTAATCCCAGTACTTGGAAGGCTGAAAATAGAAGAATCACTATAAGTGTAATCGACATAGTGTGACCCTGCAGACCCTGTATTAAATACATAAAAAATAAAAATAAAAATCTTTTCAGGGCCAGAAGAATAGCTCAGCAGCTTATGCACCTGCCTGGCAACTGCTTGAGTTCGATCCCCAGTACCCCCCCTAAAAGATCAATTCAAAGTACCTATATAGTGATGCCTACAAACTAAACCCAAACATTATAAAGACATTTCTCACAATCCCCCCAAACATACCCTCACCAATTAATGCACTCACAAAACTAGATCCTAATCAACAGCCTATATACAATTCAAGAATAACTAATGAGACTAGAAAGAATGCTGAAAATTACAATCTGACCTTTGATTCAAAGGAAACAAAAAGAACACCATCCACATCTTCCAAATCGGGCTTCACATCAGAAAAGGCATTTCCAAGGCCTACAGGGTTGTTCTTTGTTAAAGACTTTCCTGTGTTCTTAGGTGGTCGCCCTGCCTTAGAGAGTTTCAATTTTCGAGGCCTTCCTCTTTTTCCATGAGCATTTGGAGAAGCACTGTGATTGGCACTCATAGTCTTTGAGGCTGCTGTAATCTTAAGCACAGTTGTTCGCTTTCGGCCCAAATCCTCCTTTCCTGAAAGCAAGTCCCCAGCAGAACTCTTTGCACTGTCAAGTATCCTTTCCGAGTTAACGCTGTCAAATATATCAGGATATTTCCATTGAGGCTCCTTAAGTGAAGGGTATTTTTGTACCTCTCTGAGATCAGGTGAATACTCACTAAGACCATTTTCTGATTCCTTGCCTAAGCAGAAGCCAGTACCAGTGGTGTTTTCAATGTCCATAGGCAAATAGTCTAATTCTGCCAACACAGATGATTTATCCTTTCGAGATGTGGAAAGCATATTATCCGGCAATTCAGAAACCTTCACTGTGCTTTTGGTGACAGCACAAGGCTCCAAATAGACTACTGGCATCTTTCCAACATCTAATTTGAACATTTTAGCTTTAGCAACACCTGATGGGCTGCTTGGTAGCCACTTAGAAGATGAATGATCAGTCTCTGGGTTATCAATTTTATTGTGCCTTTTGAGTTGTTTCTCTAATATAGGATCATCATCACTGTTTGAGTATACATCTGTTTCTTCATCTGTCTCTTCCTGTTTCACGGTAACTCCTTCTGGATACTTGCCAAGTTCATAGTCATAATCATCTAGAGGTTCCTCTTTAACAACAACACTGAAGTTTTCATTCGCATCTAACGAGGCAATATGGGAGCCATCTTCAAAATTGTTGGCAACAAGACTGGAGAGATAAGAGAGGTTAAGAAAAAAATAAAAAATACAGACTTTATATAAACAAGACTCAAAGAGAGAAACAAAGTACTGATTGAAACTAAGCAACATGTCAGATTTTATAAGCCATTCCTCTGAATGTTCAATATAATCTAAAAAGGTGCTAAAAAGCAATTTATCAACATCTTACATTTTTTCAATTTTTCATGAAAAAAATACTAAAATTTCTTCACTTTTAATCAAACTGCATATGTAATTCTCATTTCCTTTAAATATTTTTCAAATGAATTTAAATATATCAACTGACAATAATGCAAAAACATCCATTACAACTAGGAATTACAATAAACTAAGAAAACACAAATTGTCACTTAATTTTTCTCTTTTGTTTTGATATAATATTCACATAATTTAAAATATAACATCTGAAATGTTAAAGTATATAGTATTTTTTAATATATTCATAATGTTATTGCCAGGTGGTTTTTCAACTTTAAAACAGAAAAACTCACGAATTTGCAACTGATTCTTCTAAAATAAAAGGAAAGGGGCCAGGGATATAGTTCAATGGCACAGTGCTTTGCTTAGCAAGCACAAGGTCCTGAGTTCAATTCCCTGTACCCCTCCAAATATAAATGGAAAGGTAGTTGAAGCAAAGTTTGTATGATCCACACAGTATATAACTTTCTTTTAAGAACAGTATAACAACCAGTTTTTCCCTTACAACTTCTAAGAGTGTGAAATAGTTCATAGCAAAATAACCCTAAATTTAGGAAGTAGAAAAGTTACACTCAAGTTTTCTTTCCTTTTTTTTTTTTAAACTGTTGCTTTTGTTTTGTTTGTAATACTGAAGATCAAAGCCAAGGTGCTGCTGAGCACAGTGGAGCACACCTAGAAGCTCAGCACTTTAGGAGGCTAAGGAAGGAGGTTCACTGAAAGTTCAAAGCCAGTCTGGGGCATATAGTTAAGTTTAAGGCCAACCTGGTCCACAAGGATCCTTTCTCAAAAAAAAAAAAAAGGTGTTCTATGTCCCCTTACCCCTTTTTATTTTGAGACAGGACACCAGCTAAATTTCCCATACAGGACTTGAATTTCTTCTGATCCTCCTTTCTCAGTGTCTAGGAATAATGGGATTACGGGTATGTGCCACTGCGCATAGCCAAAAATATTTTTAAAAAATCCAACTGAAGACATCAAAAAGCCAGTTGGGAAGTGAAAATTTAAAGAGACCAGGACACAAAGAAGGGTAAACTAATTAAGTACTAAATAATCTAAGCACTTTTGCACCTATTAATTCCATTAGTGTTTTCTTTCTAAAATAACTAAATTAACGTCAATTCCCTATTAAGGTAAACAACCATACAAATTTTATTTCTGTGTTAGTCCAATTTAATTCATTTCCAATACCAGTTGATCATTATTAGTGTAGTATTTTTAACTGCTTACTAATTCAAAGTCAGTGTTCATATACAACAACCTCAAATATAAACATGCAACCATCACATAAATGTGCTGTCACATGTTCCTGAACAGTAAAGATTCATGTGGTTAGATCACTGTTTACCTTAATAAAAAATAGTATTAGTAAGTTATTTATTTTAGGAAAAGATTATGAAGGTGATAGAAAAGTGCCTGGATTATTTAATAGCTACTCAGTTTACTCCTGTTCTTGATCTTACTCAAATATCCTTCAGTGGAGGGAGGATTCCCACACCTAGTTAGAATGTGAAAGACCAAGAGCCAGCAAGATAACTCAGCAGACTAAATGCCTGCTTAGGCAAGTACAGGGACTAGGGTTTGATCCCCAGCCATGCTGGCCCAGCTCCTACACATGCTGAGTCTGCTACAGAGACCACAAGTGTTGCTATATCCCTGTAATCCCAGCACTGGGTGTGCTGAAAACAAGAGGATCACTATGGTGTTTTGTATTTTAGGGAAGGGTCTACACGGTGTGCAGGGTCTCACTACTAGATCAGACTAGTAGTGATCCACCTGTTTACAGCCTCCCAAGAGCTGGGATTACAAGGCACACCACCAGTCAGGCCTAGTGATGGAAGCCCTGGCCCTTGCGCCTACTTGCAAGTATTTGGCCAACCCAAGAGGATCACTATGAGTCTGAGCTGCATAGTGAGACCCTGTACGAAAAACGTAAAGAAATAAAAAAGAATGTGAAAGACCACAGAAAACCTTCATTTCTGCTACAACAATGAGAAAGCAGTAAATATTTTTCTTAAAAGACAGTGAAGAACTGTGGGCAAAAAGAAACTAAATGAATTGAATTTTGGCATGGGATCTGCCTCCTCTACTTAACTAGAAACTGTTACTGCTTTTAATTTTTTACAATGCCTAAAGTTAGTGAAGTGAAAAAAAGCTTTTCTTTAGAACACTTAGAAACCAGCCAAAGGGGCCAGGGATATGGCTCAGTAGAATAAGCGCTTGCCTGGAAAGTGCAAGGGTCTGAGTTCAATCTCTACTTCAGCCCTAATTGAGCTTTGTGAGCTCTGAGTAACAGGTTCAGCCTTTTTTACTTCTGGGAAAGGGTCTCACTCAATTGTCCAGGCTGGCCTCAAACTTGTAAGCCTCCTTAGCCTCCAAAATACTAAATGATTGGAACCGGGGAGATGGCTCAGTGGAATAAGTGCCTCTCAGGCAAGCAAAAGGGCCTGAGTTCAATCCCCGATTCCAAAAAAAAAAAAAAAAAAAAAAATACTAAATGACATGTACACCATGAAGCCCGGCCTGGCCCAGCTGAACTTTTAATAACTGAGTAAGGGCAGACTAGAATAAGGAAGAGCTCAAAAATAAAACTAGTCCCTACTACTATCCAATCATGCTCCAGAAGACTTCAGTGGAATAAGTAGCAGTGATGCAGAATGGTTGGTATGAAAACACAGAATCTGTTTTCTATTAGTATTTAGGTCCCCAAAGTTTGACAAAAAGAGCCCTTAACATCCCTAACTGAATGACTGAAGCCAAACATACACTTAAATTTACTGAAGTGATAAGTCACCTAGACTGTAATATAGAGAAAGGGTAAAAAAACGGACAGATTTACAGTGTAACATACTAGAAGCTGCATTTCCCAACTGACAGTATCATTTCCCAAATGATAGCAAGTAGAGAAATAGTCCCTTCGCAAATAAAAATCTTCAAAAAGGGAAAGAAAGATTTCTAACCCACAGATCCAAGAAGCTGAGCAAACAATAGGGACAAAGGAGTCACTGTGGCACAGGGCTATAATCTCAGCAGTAAGGAGGCTGATATAGGAGGATTTTCAATTCAAGGCCAGCCTAGACAACACAGCAAGGCCCTATCTCAAAAAAAACAAGTCCAGGAATGGTGGCACATGCTAGTAATCCAGAACTTAGAAGGCTGAAATAGGAGGATCATCATGAGTTTAATTAAGCCTAGCCTGGGCTACACAGTAAACTGAAGACCAGCCTGGATTATACTAAGCCAGGCCCTCTCTCCAAAAAACAAATAAGTAAAATTAAAATCTAGTTATACTTAAGCACATCAAGGTCAAGATGCTGAAAATTAAAGACCAAAGAGAATGGGCTGGGGAGCTAGCTCAGTAGAATAAGCACTTGCCTGGCTAAAAGCCAGGTCCTGTGTTCAATCCCAGTACCCAAAAAAAGATCAAAAGGAAAAACCTGAAAAGCTGCCATACAAAACAAAACTACAATGCTATAATGAAATAACCCTGAGAATACACTCCCTATACTAACTATATGTGTTAAACCAGGCATGGAGGGCCAGTGAGATAGCTCAGCAAACTAAGCTCCTGCTTAGGCAAGTGCAGGGGCCAGGGTTCAATCCCTGGCACCACATGCCCTGCCAGTGCTGCCCCACTCCTGGGCTGAGACCATGCCCAGGCATGGTGATACACCTGCAAACCCAGCCTTGGGATCCTGAAAACAGGAGGATCACTAAGAGTCTGAGCTGCATAGTGAGACCCTGCACAAAATAAAAATAAATAAACAGGGCTGGGAATGTAGGTTAGTCCAAAGATCCTGGGTTCAATCATCAGTAACACACCAAAATAAATAAATGAAACTATGTTAAATTGGATGACAATGAAGTTTAACCATAAAAAAAATTTAAAGGACAGAAGAATCTAAAGTAACAGTCTGTTCCTACCAAAAATAATCTTTAAAACTGAAGATGCTGGTGTAGTGCTACCAGCCTGCAATACAGCTATTTGGGAAACTAAGGCAGGAGAATACAAAGTTCAAGATCAATGGGCAATTGAACAATACCTTGTCTCAAAATTTTAAAAAAGGGATGGAGATGTAGCTTAGTGGGAGAGTATAATGGGTTCAATCCCCAATTCTGGGAGAAGAAGAAAAGTAGGAGAGGAGAGGGCCAATGAGGATCAATGAACACCCTTTGAGAGAGTCCAAGGGAACTCAGATTGCCTAACAAATACTACCTCCTAAGATTAAAAACAAGACTAATTGAGCTGTACTAGAACTTCTACCAGGAGTAGGTAAGAAAAATAAAAGGCATCCAGACTAAAGAGAAGCAAAATGGTTATAAGATCATTATAAGATATAATTATTATAAGATAATTTCATATATGTAAATTACTGAAGAATCCATGAAAACACTATTAGAATAAATAAATCTGGAAAGATTGCAGAATCAAAGGCCAATAGTTTTAAAGGCCAGCCAGGTGGCACACACTGCTGGAGATAAGGCACTGCTAGAGGCTCAGAACTTCAAAGCTAGCCTTAGCAATCAATGGCAAAAGCAAAATGAGTGAACAATTCCATGCATAACATCATCAACAAGAATAATACATTCAGGAATAAATTTAACCAAGTATAAGACTCTATGCAGGGGCCAGGGATACAGCTCAGCCACATAAGGGCCTCAAAAACCTATAGACGTTTAAAACAAAAATAACCTAGATAAATGGATATTTCTCACAGACAAGAACACTTAATACTGGAAAAACTGCAATTATCCCTAATCTATAGATTAAATTCAATCCTAACCAAAATCTTACTTCTATGTATTACACAAATTGACATGCTGCTCAACAACAAAAATTTGTTGTTGAGAACTTGCCATACTTTTGTTTCCAAATCAAACTGTTCACAGACAAAAGCATTTGTAAACCAAAGTAACACTGTAATGGCAGCACAACTATGTGAATATGCTAAAAGTACCAAACTATATATTGCTGAAGGGGAAGATAGATTTTATGCACAGGAATTATCTCACCTTTCTTTGGGGGAGTCACTACTAAGAACTGAACCCAGAGTTTTTAACACTGAACTACCCCCAAGCTCTATGTTTTTTGTTTTGCTATTTTGGGCCTGATATCCTGCTTTAGCCTCCCAGGTTAATGGAATGAATGACAGGAATATGTCACGATGGCCAGCTGCCCAACATTTCAATACACAATTATTACCTGGTTAATGCAAATAAAACATGTGAAGATTTGTGCTTTATACTGTGTAAGTACACCAACTATTATTCAAATTGTAATTGATAAATTAAGGACATTACTATTGTGATTTCTCATTACTACTGACTGAATTGTGCCTTCCTCACCCCATGTGCTTAACTCCTAACCTAATGTAGAAACAGGATCTTTAGGAAGTGACCAAGGTAAAACAAGAGAATAAAGTTTAATATAAATAAAGACTATGGCTCTGAAAGAGCCACCCTATCCTCATCATGTGCTGACACAGTGAGAAGGCAGAAAACAAACTCTGCCAGAACCATTTTTTGGACTTTCCAGTTTCCAAAACTGAGAGTTTCTGATTCTTAAACCAATCAACTGGGGCTGGGAACATGGCTCAGTAGAATAAGCATTTCCCTGGCAAGTGCAAGGGCCTGAGTTCAATACCCGGTTCTGCAAAAAAAAAAATCAATCTACGGAAAAGTATCTTATCGAGGACTAAGTATACTACACAACCACTTTTAAAAAAAAGGACAAAAACATATACCTGATGGCATTCTCAAAGCTCAGCCAAATCCATAATAAATTAAATGTAAATGAATAAAATAGCTTAAAAACCAAATCTCCATGTATGCTATTTAAGAGTCACAGGGGGAGGGGAGATGGCTCAGTGGAATAAGCACTTCCCTGGCAAGCACAAGGGCCTGAGTCAATCCCTGGTTCCACAAAAAAAAAAAAAAAAGGCCACAGTTTACAGGCTAGATGGCACATGCCTGTAATCCCTGTACTGGGGAAGCTGAGATAGAAGGCCCCCCATGAGTTTGGGGCCAGCTGGGGCTACATAGCAAATCTTGTCTCAAACAAAAGATACTGATAGTTTAAACCACACAGGGTGCCTATAATCCTTGCAGTTAGGAGGATGAGGGAGAATTTGAGGAAGTGTTTGAGGCCAGCCTGGGCACATAGTAAATTCAAGGCCAGCCTGAAATACATAGTCCTTGTCTTTTAAAAAAGAAGAAAGAAGAGGAAGCCAGGAATGATGGTACATGCCTGTAATCCCAGCCCTCATGAGGCTTACGAAGGAGAGAATCACTTCAAATTCAAGGCTACAAAGTGAGTTCAAGGCCAGCTTAAACAGCACAGAAAATAAAGAGACAGACCTGCACACTTAAATAGATAAGAGACTGTCTTCCAGTAAAATGGCACCAAAAACTCAGCCTCTTTAAAATTCAGAATCCAGACACCGCAAAGTAACAACTTGGGGAAGAAAAACCAGAGAAAAGTAGATCCCCAGGAACAATGAAAGATCTGACAGGAAAATCTAAACGCACAGAGAAACTGAAGAAGCAGAGCACAATATGGAAAAGGGATAGGATGGCATGTATTTTCTCCCTGGCTCCTGGCTTATAAGAAACTAAAGATCAAATCTACAAAGTGAGGGGCTGGGGAGATAGCTCAGTAGAATAAGTGCCTGCCTGGCAAGCAGTTCAATCCCTGGTGCCACAAAAAATCTGTAAAGTGAAAGCTGAGGAAGTCTTCAAGGAGAAACGAAGTGGCACAACAGATTGCCAGGTGCTGTGAGCAGCAGAAAGAACATAACACTCTGCTCTCACGATAAACGGTGAGTAACTCCTGTCCAAGAGATCTATCTGTAGAAAGTACTCGGTTGGACACAATTTCAGCAAAGGGTTGATCGACTGAACCCAGAACTCAGTCAGGGCCACTACAGGATGGCTTCACTCCAGGGCTCCCAGTGTTACACTCTCACAGTAACTGGACAAAAGACAGTCACAATATCCTTGGTCAGGGACCTGCACTCAGTTTGGGAGGAGTCAAGACAGGTCCTATCCACACAGCCAGAGGCTCAGCTGCTGCTTCAGATTTCAAAATTACTGCACTGATGCCTTACACTAAGCTTACTGCCTGCTGGGGCCTGCATCCAGCTAAGATCTGCCCTCTAACTGCCTTCTTTATCTACTGGCATACGCAGGGACAAGTCCTGACTTGGCCACTGCCCCAAAACTGCAGACCTTGCTGGAAAACCAAACTTCAAAATTACAGAGGAAACTTTTTTTTGTTTTACTCGGTGGGTGGGTGGGTGGGTGTGTGTGTGTGTGTGTTTGGTTTCTTTTTTCCCCTACTTTTAACTCATTAGGGCTTAGGGAATTTTCCTTTGTGCATCTTCTCTGCTTCTTACCTATTTATTTCGAGGATCGAAAGCCAGGTATGGTGGCACATGCCTGTAATCCCAGCACTCGGGAGGCTGAGGCAGGAGGATTGTTGTGAGTTCAAAACCAGCCTGAGCTACAAAGTGAGCTCGAGGCCAGCCTGAGCTGCATAGTGAGACTGTCTCAAAAAGACAAAAAAAAAGGATCGAACTTGGGACCCTGCACTTGCCAACTTTAAATTTTTTATCTCTTATTTTTACTTCTATGTAACTTTTTCTCTTTTCCTTTATCTTCTATTTCTCATCAGTTTTTTTCCTGCACTCACCTAATTCTATAAGCATCTTTCTACTTCCATGTAAGACTCTTTGTATTACTTCTCTCTCCTTCTCAAATCATATAGTTTTTAAGGCTTCAAAGTTTTCCTCTTGCAGCCCTCCTTCTGAACTTTCCTTAATATTATAACCATAAAGCTTCATAAATCTTTCTTTCTTTTCTTTTTTTTTTTTTTTTTTTTTTTTTTTTTTTTTTTTTTTTTTTTTTTTTTTTTTTTTTTTTTTTTTGTGGAACTGGGGATTGAACTCAGGCCCTTGCTCTTGCCAGGGAAGCACTTATTCCACTGCCCCAGCCTGATCTCTCTACAATTAACTCTATGAAATTACTTGTTTTCTAACATTAACAGAGATACAGCCGCCATGTCAAGTATGTATTAGCTTTAAATCAACATCTGGGTTGTTTTAATGTTTATACCACAACTGTGGATTTCTTCTCTAGGGGCAAGGATGGTACATAATTGATTCTTAGGGTATGTTAATATCCAGTTTGTCTTGCATGAGAATACTGTAGCTGATGTGCTTGATATTACTAGGGTTACATAATTGTTCCTTCTCTGTAAACCAATGCTCAGATTACTGTTGTGGCATTAACAATACTAGGGTACATTACAAGAGAAGAAGTGCTAATTATACTACATCCTCCTCTCCAAATTAACCAAGGTGGTCAGATCTTAGGCCTGAAGCAAAGCACAATGCCTAGCCACAGCCAAACTACATCATTGAAAACTCACCAAAATCTTTGTAAGTCCTTACAAGCCTTAACACAAAATCATACAAAAACATGAAAAGACATGGCAACAAAATACTTTCCAATCTCCCAACTCCCCCAAAGCCAATCCAGTAGGTATCAAAGGAACAGAACATCAGAAAATATATTTGAATTACTCAAAAGGATAAGAGGCAATTACAATAAATCAAAGAGATACTCAGTGGGATCAGAAAAGATATAAATAAATAGATAACAATCAGGAGTTTTCAGAAGACACTAATAAAAAGATGAGCTAAACAAAACAAAAAACATGATCAACATAAAAAAGAATGAGTCCATGAAAAACTTTCAATGAGAAATCCACAAGATTGAAAATTGTACTTAAATATGGGCAGCAAAAGCAACAAATGTGAACAGAATTTTAGAACGAGACAATGGCCTTCAAAGATCAATTACTCAAAAACCTTGAAAGCAACGAGAACATGAAAAAGATTCAACAAATGATAAATGACACAAACAAGACCAATATAAGAGTAATGAATAAAGGAAATAAATCAGAAAGCAACATAAATGGCATAAAATATGCCACTCACAGGAATATTAGAAGAAAAGTGCCCAAATACAGGGAAAGAAATCAGATTCAGGTATATGAGGCACACAGAACCGCAAACTGCCATAAGAAAACCTCTCCACGTGGCTAGGCTTGATAGCTCATATGCCCGTAACCCCAGGTCTAACGCTGAGCCAGTAGGACCACAGTGTTGAAGGCCAGCCTGTACTACAAAGTGAGACCCTACCTCAAAAACCAAAGGAGACAGTGAGAAAGAACACCTCTCCATGCCACATAACACTCTCAGTACCAGAAGTTCACCACAGAAACAAAATCTTAAAAGCTGTTAGAAAGGCAACCATATAAAAGTAAACCGATCAAAATTATAAAACACATAAAGGGAAGAAGGGCTTGGAATGAAATGTTTCAAGTCCTAAAAGACAACAACTTCCAACTTCCAATGTTGACTCATGTATCCTGCAAAACTATCCTTCAAAACTTATAAAAAAGTAAGGTATTTCCCCCCCTAAGGATCACCTCAAGAAATTCATGACAACCGAAGTGAATCAATGGCAAAGAAACCACATAAATTATAGAAATTAAACAATATCCCCTTGAATAATCAATGAAATCACAGGTGAAATTAATGAAAAAATTATTTCCTATAATCCATGTCAGTACAACATAATGGAACCCTATGGGACGTTCTAAGAAGAAAGTTTGGGGCCAGGGAGATGGCTCAGTGGAATAAGTGCTTCCCTGGCAAGCACAAGGGCCTGAGTTCAATCCCCAGTCCTAAAAAAAAAAAAAAAAAAAAAAGAAGAAAGTTTGTGGCAGTGAATTTCAACATCAGACAGAGTGACCTCAAATTTGTAACCTAATAATGTCCCTCAAGGTCCTAGAAAAACAATAATCCAAACTAAAACTAGTGTGAGTAACGAAATTATAAAGATCAAAGGAAAAAATAATGAAATTAGGATTTTTTTCTTTTTTCGGGGGGGGGGGTCCTGGATAGGGTCTATGTAGCCCATTCTGGCCTCAAACTGCTATCCTCCAACCTCAGTTTCCAGAGTGCCAGGATTACAACCACATGCCACCACAACTAGGTAATTAATGAAACTGAAACTAAAAAGGAGAAGGGGGAGAAGCAGCAGCAGCAATGAATCTAACAGTTGGTTCTTTGAAAGAATAAACAGACAAAACCTTAGTCAATCCACCAAATAAGGAAAGAAAAGATCCAAATTCATGCAGAGTTGAAAAAGGCAACATTTATAACAGATTCTGCTGAAATCCCGAAGATCATCGGTTGACAACTTTGAGAATCTATGCTCTAAAAAAACTGAAAAATTCCTACATACATATCAACTACCAAAGCAGAACCAAGAAGGCATAAAAATTCTGAATAATCTGTCAATGAATCTGAAGTAAAAAATAAAAAATAAAACTAAATAAACTACCAACTAAAAGACCAGGGCTGGACAAAGTCTCAAACAAAAGAAACTAAAACCAAAACCAAGAGAGCCAAGCCAAGTGTAGGTGTCAAGAGATTCACAGCCAATTTCTATAAGACCATTAGAAAAGATCTAATGCCAACACTCCTCAAACACTTCAATGAAAATGAAAGAGAGGCAGTACTACTACAGTCATTCCTAGAAGAAAGCATTATTTGGACTTCAACACCAGAAAAGGATCCAACCAAAAAAAGAACTACAGGCCTCTGTAGTGAACAATGATACAAAAGATCTCAATAAGATACCAGCAAATCGAATGCAGCAGGCAAATCAACAAAAAGATCATACATCATGATCAAGTGGAATTCATTCCAGGCAGGCAGGGATAGTTCAACATATACAAACCAATAAATGTAATACATTACATAAACAGAAGCAAGGACAAAAATCACATGGTCATCTCAATTGATGTAGAAAAAGTATATAACAAAATCCAACATTCATTCATGATATAAACCCTGAGGAAAATATATATAAAATTCACATGGAATCAGAAGAAACCAAGAATAGCAGAATCAATTCTGCACAAGAGCAAAGCAGGGGGTATCACAATCTTCAACTTCCAAGTTATGCTACAAAACTACAGTGATAAAGACAGGATGGTAAGGGGAAAAAAAAAATAAGACTTGCGCATCAATGAAACAGAAGATGCTCTAAAAGAGCCAAAAATTTTTGCTGCAGGAAAGATAGTATCTGTCTCTGCGCCTGTGTCTCTGTCTCTATCTCTGTGTCTGTCTGTCTGTGTGTCTCTCTCTCCTCCCAACCTGCCCCCCCATCTCTCAACCAAATGGTGCTGGGAAAACTACCCATCCAAAAGCTGAAGGTTGAACCTAGACCCATCTCTTCACATCTCTCACCATGCAATATTACCATGCAATAAGAAAGATGGATCAAAGATCTCAATATTATAGTGTGCCTAAGGAGAGTCACATGGAGAAAAAACTTCCTCTCAGGCTTCCAGAGAGCAAATTGGTCAAGCAATGGCCGTGACTCATCCACAAGGCTGACACTGACAAGGGATCTATAAAGAGCAGTACAAAGTTACAGGATAAACCGTGAGGGTACCTGACTGACCTTATCTGATAGAAAAGTTACATTTTCTGTTATAAAGGTCTTGCTTTAACTCGGTCTTAACCATCCAGCAGTAAAGTATAAAAATGGAAGTATATAAAATAAAGTTATATTAATATAATGAACTGTGACTGGCTCAAGTCAACAAATTCTGTGGATAACCCATTTCTATTGTGGACTGCTGATCTGTGTTTGATAGTTTTATTTTAAAAAAAAAAATATATATATATACACACACACACACACAAAATTAGCCATCTATGTTGTGAAAATCTGTAACATATGTATCATCGTCTGTTACTCTGTTTATGTCATTTGTTCTCTTTGTTTTTGCTTCTATTTTTCACTCAAGTTAAAATACAAATAAATAAATTTTTTTTTAAAAATCTCAATATTACAGGAAAAAAGTGTTAGAAGATAAAACAGGTAAAATATCTTGAATACACAGGCATAGGCAAAGCCATTCTGAGTAGAACCCCAGTTGCACAAGAAATAAAACCAAGAAGAATCAGGAAGTGGAATCACACCAAATTAAAAATCTACAAAGCAAAGGAACGATCAGTATGAAGAGACAACCTACAAAATGAGTTACTCCTGCCAGCTACTCCTCAAAGTACTAATACTTACAATATACAAAGAACTCAAAAAATGAAAATATTAAGACATCTCCCCAATTTTAAAGCCCGAATTATAAAATGGGCATCTGCAATGAAGACACTTTATGGGCACCTGCAATGAAGACACTTCTCAGATGAAAAGTATAAATAGGCAACACATTCAAAACTACTGGTATTGTATCAGATAAACACAAATTAAAACACCACTGAGATACTGTCTCACTCCAGCAAAAATAGCCACCATCAAGAAAATAAATGGTAGGGAAGCTGCGAGCAAAAAAGAACCCTTCTTCACTGGTGGTAGGAGTGTAAACTGATACAACTATTATGGAAATCAGTATGGAGATTTCTCAAAAGGAATCAAAAAGCTAAAATGCAGACTAATTAAAACCTAAAAATAAAAATTTCCAATGGACTATTACCTTCCATCACCAAAAATCTTCCCATAATACTACAAAGACATATAAATGCCCCATGTTCAGAGCAGCAAAATTTATAACAGCTGAATTTTAGAAGTAGCCTACATGTCCATCCACAAATGAATAAAGAAACTGGCATTTAAACACAATGGAGTATTAGCTCTGTCATATAGAAGGATAAACATGAATCATTTATACGAAGAATGGTGGCACATTGAGACCATAATATTAAGTAAATCAGACAAACAAGCTTAAATATCCTATATAAATAAAATGCAAAGTAAAAAATAACGGAAAAAGGTTACTGTAATCTAGTATGATCAATGTATCTAAGAGTATACAGTTTATCTTATGTTTTATATGCTTTTTTGGGCCTATAAGTCTGGCTTTTAATCTGTATTTATGGTAAACACTTGATAAAAACATAAATCTGATGCTGGCAAAAGAAAAAAAAAACTAGAGCCGGGCGTGGTGGCGCATGCCTGTAATCCTAGCACTCAGGAGGCTGAGGCAGGAGGATTGTTATGAGTTCGAGACCAGCCTGAGCTACAAAGTGAGCTAAGGCCAGCCTGAACTGCATAGGGAGACCCTGTCTCAAAAAGAAAAAAAAAAAAAAAAAAAGAAAAAAAAAAACTATACAAGGATGGCAGGGAAGAAGGAAAAGAACTGAGATGTATGATTTACATGTGCTGGGGAGATAGCTCAAGAGAACAAGCACTTCCCTGGCAAGCACAAGGGCCTGAGTTCAATCCCCAGTTCTGCCAAAACCAAAAAACAACAACAACAACAAAAAAAATAAAACTAATCAGAAGAAAGCCAAAATAACTTAATATGAGAGAAATGAAAATTTCTTAGAAGGAATACAGAGATAAACAAGGACACTATAAAAATTTTATGGGCTAACTTATCAGCAAGACAGAAGACTCCTAAAGCTTTATGAACTTAACATACAGCTTTAGAATACTTTTCTTTTTTTCTCGTAGTACTGGCAATTAAACTCAGGACCTTGAGGCTTGCCAGGCAGTCTCTTATGCTGCTGAGCTATCTCCCAGGCCCAGAACCCAAAACTGATAGTACTAGCCAAGCACACTGGCACATACCTGTAGTCCCAAGAACAGTACTATAAAGATAGGGTAAAATGACCGCCTGAGCCAGTGAGTTAAGAGACATGGTGGAACATGCCTGCAATCCCAGTGCTGGAAAGGCTGAGGCCAGCCTGGGTTACACAGTGAATTGAAGGCCAGTCTGAATTAGACAGACAGACCAGCCTCAAAAAACTAAGAGACCAGCCTGAGCAACACAACAAGACCCCCTTCCTCTCCCCAGTATTAGGAACTGAACCCTGGGGTTCACACATACTAGGCAAGGGTCTATTTTGAGACAGATTAACTAAGGCACTAAATTGCCTGCTCTGGGCCTACACTCGCAGTGCTACTACCTCAATTTCTCCAGTAGCTGAGATTACAGCCATGTTCTACTTAAGAATCTATTCCAAGAAGAAAAATTACAGTACTAAGCAGAGACAAATCTATAACAATAACAGATACAGTAGTTAGTTGATACATTGTGTCAACTTGGCTGAATCAGCTCCCAAGAATTGAGAAGGGCTTCCTTCGACCCTGTCCCACTTCTGTGGAGAAGTCCAGTCTTCAGAGGAGCTTGACGTCAGCAGCCGCACCACTTTAGAAGAACTGCATCACCATGAACTGCTGCTATTTGCCTTGGAGCCAACGGAATATGGACTGAACCCTCCAGTAACTGTGAGCTAAATAAACCTTTCCTTCCTTCATTTTGAGTGTCTGATATTTGTCACAGCAACAAGTAAAAACTAACTAAGACAGAATTTGGTACCTGGAGTGGGGCTGTTGCTTTGGCTATACCTGACAACGTGGATTACAAGCTTTTTGGGAATAGTTTATGGGAAGAGATAAGAAAGGTTCAGAGATGTCGCCTACAAGTGAAGCCCTGAAACAGCTTCGGCTGTTCTGTTTGGGAGATTTTGGTCAGAGCTCCTAAGACCAGAAGGCTGATTTGGAAAGCTGGCCTGGAAAGACCAGGCTGGGGAGGTTTCTGCTGGGAAGAAGGACTGTACCAGTTATTGGACTCCAGATCATTTGTGTTTGACTTGCAGAGAAGTTGTTTGCATTTTGTTCATGTCCAGAGACTTTGCCTGAGAGTTTAAGCATGGTGGACTGATCAATCTGGCAAAAAAGATATTTCAAAGCAGCCAAATATTTGGGGGGGAGTGGCATGGTTGTTACTGGGGGCTTTTAAGCCAGATTTATGTTGAGAATGAAGAGCAAGGAGCCCAGCAGGAGGGTTCAAAATGTTGAGTTTGTCCAGAAAGAAAGTGCCATAAAGCTGTACCCCGCAAAGATAGAGCTGAGAAGTTCTCCATTGCCAGGAGGGAACCTGAGAATGGAAAGGATGGCCTGAGGGCATCACAGGAGGAAGCAGGTCTCCGCCCTTTGCAGGCTCAGAACTTCAAAGGTCAGAGGCTTTGCCTTGAGGGAAAAGCCACAAAGCCCCATGTTCCAGAATGGCGACAGCAGCCACACCAGGTTCCAGAATGGAGCCAGCATGGAAAATTTATTCCTCAAATCAAGGTCAGAGTGCTCAGCCATCCAGGCACTCGACCCCCACAGCCAAGAGAGAGGAAACCCTGGCTACTGCTCCAGCTGGCAGCAGTCCTTGGCATCATCCACATGGAGATGGTTTTAAGCGCATTCAGAATGCAGGAGTTAGGGGCTGGGGAGTCGGCTTAGTGGAATAAGTGCTTCCCTGGCAAGTGTAAGGGCCTGAGTTCAATCCCGGGTTCCACCAAAAAAAAAAAAAAAAGGAGAAGCCTATTCAGTGGAAGCCTCAAAGCCAGGAATGTGGATGGTCTAAGAAAAGCTGCAAAAAGGGAGCAAAGCAGGCCTGAGAGAAAAGGTGAAGAAGCTACCAGCAGGAGTGCCATAGAGATGGAGCCATGTAAAGCTTTTGGAGCTCACATCTCATTACAGGGTGCTTTGGATGGTCCACAGGGAACCACAGGGCTTTGCCCTTCTGGACTTTGGACTTGTTTTGGTCCCAGTATCCTGCTGTGTATACATTTTTGGAATGGCAATGCTTATTTTGTGCTTTTGTATGTTGGAAATGTTGAACTTTTCATTTATAGAGGGGCTCACTGCTAGGAGTTTGCCTTAGGTCTTAGAAACCTGGGTGTTGGACTTTTCAGGGTAGCTAAAACTGTTAGGACTTTGGTAACTCTTAGAGATGGACTAAAATGTCTTTTGCATAAATGGATGTGCTGAGTCTTTGAAGGGCCAGGGGCAAAATGTCATGGTTCTAATGTTATACAATGTTCAACTTGTAAAATGTTTAAACATGTGCATGTACCTGGAAATTGGCTTAAAAAAGTGTATGTCTCGTTGACAAATTGCAAGGAGTGGATTGTATTAGTAGATACATTGTGTCAACTTGGCTGAATCAGCTCCTGCAGCTCTCAGTGTAGGGGCCCAGCCCTGGAGATGGGCAGGGCACAAGAATTGAGAAAGGCTTCCTAGGACCCTGTCCAGCTTCCTACCCCTGCCCCACTTCCGTGGAGAAGTCCGGTCTTCCGAGGAGCTTGACCTCAGCGACCGCACCACTTCGGAAGAGCTGCATCACCATGAACTGCTGCTATCTGCCTTGGAGCCAGCGGAATATGGACTGAACCCTCCAGTAACTGTGAGCTAAATAAACCTTTCCTTCCTTCATTTTGAATGTTGGGTATTTGTCCCAGCAACAAGTAAAAAGCAACTAAGACAGTAGTTTAACACATCATTCTAAGTAACTGATAAAATACCTGCATAAATACTTACAAACAAAAATTATAACTAGATGAACTGAGCATTTATAGAAACACTGTGTTATGGTTTGTGTCTAGTTGTTCCTCCAAAGCCTCATGTGGTCTTTGGGGCAGACTTCTAGGGTTTGTCACTAATTTATGATTATGAGTATTGAGTGCTACACTCACAGAAAGCCTATAAAGTAATATAAGGAAGGGAGAGGTGCTTGCTAAGCCCTGCTCCTCTGCCTCTGCTCCTCCCTTTTCCTCTGGCTGTTTTGCCGTTTTCCATCACCACAAACTGTTGCCTTCTGCCATTGTACCACTCTGCCATAGCGCCAGGGAAGTATGGACTGAAACCTCTACTAACTGTTAGCCAAATAAACCTTTTCCTTCCTTAATTTGGGTGTCAGGTGTTTCGTCCCATCAATGAGAAAAAAGTAACTGAGAACACTTCATCCTGAATGTGTATAATACATTCTTTGACCTATACATGAAATATCAAAAAAAAATAGTAGGCATTAGCAGATAAAGCAAACTTAATAATTTTCAAAACTATTATATTCATTTACAACAATGGAATCAAACTCATCAGTAGCAAACATCAACATGTTAGAACACCTCTAAAGTAATGCTCAGAGTCTAATGTAGTTTTAAATAGACACAGTCTGTCCAAAAATGTATATTCATGTTTCAGGAAAAGAAAAACATAAAAATCCTAATGTGTATGTGAATAAAGCAATCAATTTATTGGGAGCCAATGTCTGATACGCAACTGAAATATTTAAACAAAATATTTCTAAAGTACACATACTTTTCTTGGCTGACTCTACATATTAAGAAAAGCATATAAAATCAATTCAGGAGTTGATAAAATCTTTTTCCTATTAAGGCTAAATAGTAAAATTTCTAAGCTTTGACATCACTAACAGTATTGTAACTTCTTGACTTTTCCACTGTAGCATACAAACCAAATAGTATGCAAAAATAAATAACCTGAATTCCAACTAAATACTTATTTAATAAGTGAATTTTTCTTTTTCTTTTCTTTTTTGGCAGAACCTGGGATTGAACTCAGGCCCTTGCACTTAGCAAGTGCTTATTCTACAGCCCTAATAAGTGAATTTGGCCAGATCACCAGACACAAGATCAATATCCAAACACCAAGTATATTTCTCCATATTATCAAACATGGCAGCCAGGCATTGTTGCACATGCCTATAATTTCAGCACTCAAGGGGCTGAGGCAGAAGAATTACTGTAAGTTCCAGGACAGCCTGAACTGCATAGTGAAACCTTATTTAAAAATATATGTATATTTTTTTTATTTTATTTTTTTTTGTGGAACCAGGGATCGAACTCAGGCCCTTGCAAGTTAATGAGCCATCTCCCTGACCCTTAAAAAAAATTCTTTATGCATTATGAATGTAGTATCTTTGTAGGAGAATTTCACAAGCAATTTCTATACTTCATTCTTCTAATAAGTTTCCTTTTAAATAAATTAGGTGATAAATAAATCACTTAACTTAAAAAGATTCATTTCTCATTAATAAAAAAAGGATTTGATTTTTCTGTCATCAAATAATATAAGCCAGATGTGGTAGTACATTTTTGTATTTTCAGTGGCCTGAGAGGTCAAGGAAAGAGGATCAAAGTTCAAATGCAGCCTGGGCAAATGAATGAGTCCTTGTCTCAAAATTAAAAAGTAGTAGAGATGTAGCTAAATACAAAGGCTTGCTTCAATTCATAGTACTATTTAAAATAAGGGAGAAAAAAATGTCCACTGACCCTATATAATGTAAAAATAGAAGCTACCCTGACATATTAAGAGAGCTTTTAAGTTCAACTAAAAATTTCACTTACTGAGCACCCCGTAATGACAGGCATCTTGTGGAGCAAAGCATTACCAAAGTTAACACTTTGGTAATGTCAATGCAGGAGACTGAGGACACTATAATTAAATAACTGCTATAATAAATGTAAGGTATAAGTATTAAGACTACACAGATCCCATACCATAATGCTTTCTACGAAACAGGTGCTTAAATTGAAAAGAAATCCACTAGGAAAAGACAATGTACAGAATAAAATAAAGAAGCTCTTAGGAATCAAAATCTGTTAGCCACAA
>PVKA01020765.1:0-11952 GCA_004027165.1 Ctenomys sociabilis
TTTTTTTTTTTTTTTTTTTTTTTTTTTTTTTTTTTTTTTTTTTTTTTGTCTTTTTGAGACAGGGTCTCATTATGCAGTTCAGGCTGGCCTTAAACTCACTTTGTAGCTCAGGCTGGTCTCGAACTCATAACAATCCTCCTGCCTCAGCCTCCCGAGTGCTGGGATTATAAGCATGCACCACCACGCCCGGCTCCCTTATAATCTTATGGAGCCACTATGATCTATGTGGTCAGTTGATGACTAAATCATCTTTATCTGGTAAAGACAGCATGATCTCCAGAGATAGGGAGGGTTGGGGATTGACTGAGATGACAAGGATAGGTTCATGTGACCGTGGAAGTTAGCTCGTTGCAAGATGTTCAGACTGCAAGCTGGAGGCTCAGGAGAGCTGATGGGTTAGTTTATGTCTGAAGGTGACCTGAGACCCAGGAAAAGCGGAGGCCCCTGTCTGGACGTCGCCAAGCAGGAAGACCTCTCTGACTTAGGGGAAGATCCACCTTTTGTTCCCTTAGGGCCTCTGTGGATGGGACAAGGCCACCTGCATTAGGGGAACACTTGATGTAGCCCTTCACTCATTCAAAAACACACACACACACACACACACACACACACACACACACACACACAGAGAATTATGTTGGACCCAATACCACGGTGCCCTGTGGTCCAGTTAAAATGACACATGAAATCCAGCAGCACACCCGCTTCCTCCCAAGGACATCACCAACTGGCATTCTCCATTCTAGGCCATGAGAACCGATTTCACTGGGGTCTGTCCTCACCTGAAACAGCCTCCATGTTGGCACAGCCCACTGCCTCGTGCAGAAGCCCATGCAAATAGACCTATCTGCCAGTAAACAGAGGCTCTTCAGTCAAGAAAGACTCAGTTTCTCTTCCTCAGAGAAACATGAATTATCTAGAAGACCTCCAGGTAATACTTCCATCTCTGAAATCCAAGCGTTTATGATTCTGGAAAAAAGTGCTAGTCTTTTGGGAATTACGTTGATGAGTTCCAGTCTTGATTGCCCTAAGGTGTTCAAGTTGGTGGAAAGGGACTGTGTGGGGTCACGTCAGGTCACTGGCTCCAGGTAATTAGAGTGAAGCAGTTGTTTGTTTGTTTTGGGCAGGACCAGAGTTTAAACTCAGACCCTTGCACTTGTCAGGGAAGCCTTGTTCTACTGAGCTGTCTCCCTGGCTGCTCTGGGTAGCTAGAAAGATAGGTTGAAATAAAAGGAAACAACAAATAAGTAGACAGCTTCTGTCACATACACTCTCCTAGAGGGCACTGGAAAGGCATCTGGAGCCAAAGGGAAAGTTGTATCTAGGGAGGCAGAAAATGGCTTTACTCTTTTCTTTCTTTTTTTTTTTTTTTTTTTGGCAGAACTGGGGATTGAACTCAGGCCCTTGTGCTTACCAGGGAAGCGCTTATTCCACTGAGCCATTGCCCCAGCCCCAGTGATTTTCTTTTCCTTTACATTTTTTTCTCCTTGTTTTCTTCCTCCCTCCCTTCTTCCCTCCTTTCCCCTCTCTCTGTGTGTCTGTCTCCATCTCTGTGTCTGTCTCTGTCTCTGTCTCTCTCTTTCCCTTTCTCCCTCTCTCCCTCCCTCTCATCCTCTCTTCCTGGAATTGGGGATTGTAAACAGGACCTCCAAGGTGTTAGTCAAGTGGTCCCACACTAAGTCACCTATCCAGATGTTTTTCTTTTCTTCTCTTTTTGAAATAAGGTCTTACCCAATTAAACCAGCTGGCTTTGAATATGTAATCCTCTGTCTTAACCTCCCAAGTAGCTGCAGTACAGGATTGTGCCAAAGAACTCACGTTATAGTAACTCTTTATTATTAGCAAAGTTTAGTGAAAGAAATCGAAATAACACCATAATCATCATTCTTTTATCCTTGTTACAGTAACTTCAGAGTTTACCAAATGTTACAGCCAAACTGGATTTACAGATGATGCGGGAAACCTAGTGGCACTTGGTGAAGTGGAAGGGGACAAATCTGATTATGTCAGCCGGCCCAGAGGAGTCCAGCACCCCAAAATCTGAGCCTACATTCTGGCTTAAGAGTGCTGCTATATAGCGCTGGTGACACGACAGCGCAACCCCAGCAAAGGCAGGCATTTAAAGGCGAGGGATGTACAACTTAGCACATCTGGTCGCCTGTCCAGCTAGAGTCAGGTGTCAAGGGGCTGTGAAGGATCAGTGCAAGTAGGGAGGAGTGGGCGGGCACAGCAAGGTACAGAAGCTGCTTCAATCTTGTGGTTAACAGATAAAACAAAGTAAGAACTCAACTTCATCTGACACTCAGGGTTGAGTCCTTGGAGAGAGGAGGGGGTGCAGGGTGGTCTAATTTTCTGTCTCATCAACATGGAACTCTGTATCAGAAAAAGATATATAATCACTTTTCTCAAGTAAATAACTGAAAGTTCATGATTCTTTTTTCCTTTTTCTTTTTTTTTTTTTAATGTATTTGATACAAGGTCTATAGGTTCTCACTACACAGATCAGATGTAGTGTTTTCTGCCCAAGCACTGGGATTACAGGCACTGTCTTGGGGGCTGGGGAGACAGATCAGTGGAATAAGTGCTTGCCTGGAAAGCCCAAGGTCCTGAGTATGACCCCTGGTCCCACCAAAAAAAAAAAGTAATTATTGGGCCAGGAAATTAGCTCAGTGGTCTAAAGCCCTTGCTGAGGTAGCTGCAAGGGACTGCAATTGATCCCTAGCACCACATGTGTGACCAGCCCCTGGGAGCTATCTGGCTAGCCCTTCAAGTAAATAATTTATAGTACTGCCGGGCATGGTGGCGTAGGCCTGTAATCCCAGCACTCGGGAGGCTGAGGCAGGAGGATTGTTGTGAGTTCGAGACCAGTCTGAGCTACAAAGTGAGCTTAAGGCCAGCCTGAATTGCATAGTGAGACCCTGTCTCAAAAAGACAAAAAATAAATAAATAAATAAATAAATAAATAAATAATTTATAGTACAGGCAGAATAGGAAGAGATAGGTACAATCTGTGGAATTCCATTAATTATACACACTAAAGCTCCTTATCTTAGGATTCCTTATTTGTTAAAGGAGTGACCTTTGTCCTGAGCAAATCCTGTAATTATCATCTCTGCCTTATCATCCTTGACCCTCCAGGAATTGCTGAGCCAGCAGCCTAAAGGATATGCGCTTTCAAGACGGCAGGAAGCTGCCAGGCTTTGGCTCCCTGCGTTGCCATGTTGTCCATCACCACAACCTCCATCCAGTGCTGAGGTGCTGATACCAGGAAGCCTTGCCCTGTGATACTCTGTGGGTGCCAAACAGACACTCGTGGGGGCTGTAGGGGCGCTGCTGGCTCTGAGCAACCTTTCAAGAGTGGAGTCCAAAGTGAGTATGTCTCAGGCCACTAGGATGGAGAGAGATATGAGTGACTTGGGGCACACAGAGAGGCACAGGCAGTAAGAGCCGCTGGAATAAAGACAGCCTTAAGGCAGACACCACGCCACTGACTAACCCCACCCAGCAGGAAAAGTGGAGCGGGGCTTAGTACGCTTGTGGGTGCACAACACATGCACACATACACACAAAAATGGATGTGCAACAAAGTAGGATCCTCGGGGCCTGGGAGATGGCTTGGTAGAATAAGCGCTTGGCTGGCAAGCTCAAGGGTCTGAGTTCAATCCCGGGTTCTGAAAAAAAAACTAGGATCCTCTTGTGACTCTTCACCACTTCCCTGCATCTGATGGACTGCGATGCCGTAGGACCTGAAAAGGAAACACTCACCTAAACACATGGAGAAATGTGGGTCATTTCTCTTTTCTTTACATTTTGAGGCTTGGAGGGTCCCACTCTGTAGGTTAGGCTGACCTTGAGTTCACTATATACCCCAGGCTGGCCTCAAACTCACAGCAATCCCTCTGCTTTTTATTCTTTAATTGGATTCTTTATCTCCCTTTACCTTCTCATTGTTCTTTTTCAAATTTTTCATTTTCCCCTTCCTCATCTCCTCAATTTTTTTTTTTTTTTTGTGTGTGTTTTTGAGACAGGGTCTCACTATGCAGTTCAGGCTGGCCTTAAGCTCACTTTGTAGCTCAGGCTGGTCTCAAACTCACAACAATCCTCCTGCCTCAGCCTCCTGAGTGCTGGGATTATAGGCATGCACCACCACGCCCAACCTTCTCAATTTTTATTGGTGCTATTTATTATGCTTTATTAACTTTTAGATGCTTAGGTGACTTTGGGCTATTGCTGCTTCCTTTTTATAAATTTTTTATGTATTTGATACAGGGTCTCACTTTGCAGCTCAGACTCAAACTGATCCTCCTGTTTTCAGCCTCCCCAGTGCTGGGGTCACAGGCATGCGCCACCACAACTGGTCTTGGCGGCCAACTTTGCACCTGGGGGCAGGGCCAACGCAGCATGTGGTTCTGGGGATCGAATTCTGATCCCTGAACTTGCCTAAGCAGGCGCTTACTCTGCTGAGCTATCTCGCCAACCCCTGATTTCTATTTTTAATGGTAGTATTGTTGTATCTAGTAGGTGGTTACCATCTGTCGGGATTTGGTTTGTTTTTGTGCCTGTATTTTTGTTGCTGATCTTGTTCCTATCGTTAAGAGTGGTGTCTGAGCAATGAGGCTGTACCGAGTACCCACAGCTTAGGAGAGAGGTATTTATTATACCTCACAGTTTGTAGAGGTCTCAGTCCATAGTCAGCTGGCCCCGTGGCTGGGGGCATGGCAGAGGAGGGGTGCTCATCCCCTGGAGAGTATCACTGCCGCAGTGCTTCATCCATGAGCAGGTAAGGCTTTCAGGGACATCTAGATGTGAACCAGAATAGGCATAGAGTTGCAGCATCTGTGGATTCTTACAGCATGCCAATATATAGTTTATCTTTGACTCTATTATTACTATTGCTGATTTCTTTGCTTTTGTCAGTTGTTGCTGCTGATTGGTTTTAATTGTATGTCAATAGGAGAAAAGCAGAAAAATGCAGTCTTGGATTTCAAGTTAGATTATAAAGCTACAGTGATAAAAACAGCATGGTATTGGCACAAAAACAGACAGGTAGACTGATGGAGCAAAATAGAGTCTGCAGAAACAACGGTAGGCACATTCAACCATCTGATCTTTGACAAAAGGGAGCAAAAGCATATGCTGTGGCAAAGATAGCCTTTTTCTTGAATGGCTCTGGGAAATTTGGCTGTTCATGTAAAAAAGATTGAACTTAGACCCATGTCCTAAAATAAAATCAAAATGGATCAAAGACCTAGAGATATTAAAACAGAAACACTAGGGCCGGTGAGATAGCTCAGTGGACTACATGCCTACTTAGGCAAATACAGGAACCAGAGTTCCATCTCCTGCCACACTGGCCCTGCCCCTGGGCACAGTGAGCCAGCCACTGAGACCAGATGTGGTGGTCCACACCTGTAATCCCAGCACTGGGGAGGCTGAAAACAGGAGGATCACTATGAGTCAAAGCTGCATAGTGAGACCCTGTACCAAATACATAAAAAAAAAAAAAAAAAAAAAAAAAAGATTGCCAGCTGCTCTTTGGACAGAGATGTAATGTCTAGAATATATAAAGAATTCAAAACAATTAGATTCCCCCCCCAAATAAAACATGTCAAGTGAAATATTACTTTCTCAGAAGGAGTATAAATTTTTAAATGTTCAGTATCTTTAGCCATTAGAGAAATGCAAATCATACCAACCCTGGGATTCCATCTGACCCAAAAGAATTTCTAGCATCAAGAACTCAAAAAAAAAAAAAAAACAATCCCTAGATGCAGACCAATCCTGAGGGCAGCTCACGTGTCTGCTGGGCAAGGCCGCAGCTGCGCTGCTGTGAGCTGACTGCGCGGCACGGTGGTGGGCAGTAGGGCAGTGCTCAGTCAGAGCTCCGGATGTCCAGAAGCAAGAGGAAAAGCAGCGGTGATGTGGAAGATGCTAGGTGAAGCCACGTGCTCTGGATATTTGTGTCAAAGGTGTGTGAGACTCACTTTGTTTGACTTACAATGAATCTGACGAATATTCCCCTGGAGTGAAACTCATTTGTAAGTCATGTTCTGGAAACATGAATTAAAGCCATAAAAGTATGAAAAAAAAAAAGAACTCAAAAAACAACAGATATGAAATTTCTCTTCCATGTTGTTGATGGGAATATATGCAACTATAGAAATAAGCATGGAGACTCCACAAAAAATTAAAAACTGAAACTCCAGTTGACCTAGCTATTCCTCTTCTAAATATCTTCCCCTAAAAATGTAAAGATATGATTTACAAGGATACCTGCATATCCTCGTAAACACAACTCACAACAGCTAAATCCTGGAGGCAGCCTGTATGCCCATCAACAGATGAACTGATAAAGAAAATGTGGTATGTCTACAAATGAAATACCAGTCCGCCATAAAGAACAGAAAATTGGAGTCAAAATAGAAGTACCTCGAGACCACAATGCTAAGGGACATAAATCCGATACTAAAAATTAACTATTACATGCTTTCTCTTATATGATTGTCTCAAAGATCAAATACTTCAAAGAGCAAAATAAAAGATAAATAAGGGCCAGCAGAAAAGCTCAGCGGACTAAGCACTTGCTTAGGTAAGCGCAGGGGCCAAGGTTCGATTCCTGGTTCCGCAAGCCACACCAGCCCCGCTTTGGGTGCGCTGAGCTGGCGATGGAGTCGGGGCGTGGTGTCGCGCAGCTGTAACCCCAGCACTAGGGAGGCAGAAATCAAGAGGATCACTATGAATGTGGGCTGCATAGTGAGACTCTGTACAAAGAAATAATAAAAATAAAAATAAAAGATATATAATAGGGAACAGGGAGGTAAGGCAGGGAGAAGAGGGGCACAGGAAGTTAAAAGGAATAAGATTCGATGTGGACATGTACTACCTCCCCCCAACAAATGCTTTTATTATGCATCACAAATTTAAAAAATAAGTTTGCAAATTTTTGCATCTTTATTGCTTTTATAAAATCATTTTTTCTGAAACTAAAAGTATTTTCCTAGGAAGAAAAATTTTAAATATATTCCTGTTGCTTTTTTCATGAAGATGTAAGAAGTGTACATTATTATTTATTTATACAAAGTTTCTATCTTTTTTTTTTTTTTTTTTTTTTTTTTTTTTTTTTTTTTTTTTTTTTTTTTTTTTTTTTTTTTTTTTGCATTTTAGGGAAGGGTCCACAGGGTGCTCAGGGTCTCACTACTAGATCAGACTCATAGTGACCTGCCTGTTTACAGCCTCCCAGGAGCTGGGATTACATGTGTGCACCACCATGCCCAGTCTCAATTGCCATTTCAGTGTGCCCCAAGGCAAGACTGGTAGGGCAGGCCTAGAGATCGAACCCTTGGCCCCTGCTTACAGGTGCTTTAATCCACTGAGCTATTTGGCCAGCCCTAAAGTTTCTATTGTTTGGGGCTAGGGAGATGGCTCAATAGAATAAGCACTTCCCTGGCAAGTGCAAGGACCTGAGTTCAATCCCTGGTTCCGCAAAAAGAAAAAAAAAGTTTCTATCATTCATCCTTTTTAATGTAGCTTTATATTATACATTCTCTCAGAGTACTGGGATGACAAGCAGGTACCACCATGCCCAGTGTACATTTTTGTTAATACAATGGCAAAAGTAGAAGCCATGCAATTCCAGAGAATGAGCAGGACTCAACCATCTTACTTATGCCAATATAATAGGATTGGCATGATATTCAAAGACTCTAAATGAAAACAGTAACCAAGAGGGCTGATTATTGGGATGGATACAGCGTGATGACTTACCTGAAAATTGTCCCCCTATATAATTCATGGTGAAATACCACTTCTTTATAATTTTTTTTATTTGATTCAAGGTCTTGCTATGCAGTTCAGGCTCATAGCAATCCTCCTGTCTCAGCCTCCCCACCACTGGGATTACAGGCACACATCACCACATCTGGTTTTGGGGCTATTATGGCATACAGTACTGGGGATCAAACCAGGTCTTTGCTTTCGCCAGGCAGGCACTTAGGCTACCAAACTATCTCCCCAACCCAAAATGCAGCTTCTAAAGAAGAAAAATGTTTAATAATAGCAAACACAGCCGGGCGTGGTGGCACAGGCCTGTAATCCCAGTACTCGGGAGGCTGAGGCAGGAGGATTGTAGTAAGTTTGAGATCAGCCTGAGCTACAAACTGAATTTAAGGCCAGCCTGAACTGCATAGTGAGACCCTGTCTCAAAAAGACAAAAAAAAAAAAAAATAATAATAATAATAATAATAGCAAACACAGAATATGTTACTGAACAGTTCCCACACCTCAGACACTGTGCTGAGCTTTACTGAATGATCTTGCACACTGTCCCAACAGGTCCACGGCTAATGTCTCATTTTACAGATGAGGAAACAGAGGTACACAGTGCTTACATTCTGGGATGAAGTCACGTGGTGCTCTATGGGGAGGAGGGAGGAGGCCAAAGCAGCTCACTCCACAGCACCCCCTTTGCTTCTACCTGAGCCATCTCCCACTCTCCCTTGTAAGACCCACCCTCAAGTTTTATGCCAAGTGCTGCAGAGAAAACAAAACTTAATTGAACACAAGGGATGCTTTTGTGGAACCAACCATCAAGGAGCGATGTTAAAGTGTATGCAGAAATATTAACACCAAACATTTAGATAGAATTTTATATGTTCTAGGCCCTGGTCAACCACTTTTTGTGTACTGACTCATTTACTCCTTCAAGCAAGCTTTGTAGTAGATACTATTATTCAACAGTAAATTGAAGCAGGATAAAACTTTAAAGTATTTAAGCAAGTAGCAATTTGTCAGTGAGGTAGTTCTAAACCGAAAGTGGTTTGGAAGCTCCACCAGAGGATCAGGGAGGGGGAGGATTTTACAAGTCAAGCACAGAAATAAAGAAAATACTTGTATTTTGGTCATAGTGTTGTCTTTGTCTGTCTGTTTGTTTATCTTATTGGAAATTAGTTAGCTATATTATAAGAAGTTCGATGGCTACTTCTGATTGTTTGAATGGAAGTTCTTTTTTTCTTTAATACAGTCCTGTTTTTCTTGAATAGACATTGAAAAGAACTAGCTCAAGTCAAATTCCTCCCCTTATGTTTGCAAATCAAAGAAAGTTAAAGTCACTTCCGGGGACTCACCTGGCTTTGTCTGCTCAGGGACTCTTCTGCGTTTGGGCTCCACTTCCATTTCCTCTCTCATCCCCATTTTACAAGTGATGCAAATGATCAGGGCTAGAATAGGGTGTTGTCTGCACATGAATATAAGCTCTTCAAGGCTAGCAGAGCAGAAATAAGGATGAAGCTGGATGTCCTGGTACAAATACGGCCTCTCAGCCCATTGGCACATTAGCAACCTTCAGGTGTGCTTGTCCAGACAATGGCAAGTCATCCAGCACTCTTTCCACCCCTTATATAGCACTTCTCTCCCCCTCCTCATCCTCTTTTTCCTCCTTCTCCTCTTTTTCTTCCTCCACTTCTTTCTCTTCCTCCTCTTCTTCCTTTTCCTCTTCCTCTTCCTCCTCTTTTTCTTTTACTTCTTCTTCTTTCTCTTCCTCCTCTTCTTCCCCTCCTCCTCCTCTTTTTTCTTTTGGTAGCTGTAAAGGGTTAGCAGAATTATGTGCTTTAACTGTGGGAAATTATTTAAAAACCTTGTGCTTCCTGTTATCTACTCTATGCTCCCTCTCAGCACAAGGCTGTTCAACAATAAATAACTGTTTCTTGTCAAGGTAGCAAGCTAAAACAAACTCCCTCCTTAACCATCTCCTGTAACGTAGTCAGCTTAAGATGTATCTTGTAAAATATGTATTTATCACTACGCTATGAAAGATCTTTAGTTACAAACAGTTTGCAGCTGTGCTAGATTAATGTAGTCTTCTGTTGTTCTGTGCTAGATAACAAATTTGCTTACCAAACTGGATGTGGTTTTTGTTATAAATACCCGCCTACTACCTACATCCTATTGCCAATCAGCCTTCTCCCGCGTGAGAAATGACTGATGGAGTTGAACTCAGTAAATAAAAGGCTCTGTTCAAATTTCTTTCTGGCTAATTTGGTTCCTATGCAGAGTTGACCCATAACAGTACGGGGTATCAAACTCAGGACCTTGCACTTGCCAGGCAGGTGCTTATGCTGCCAAGCTCTCTTGCTGGCCCTAGCACTCCATTTTTAAATCAGTGCTTCACCATGATGCTACAGTGAGCTAAGTGCCTGCACTATGCGCAGGAGTGGCTCCTGGGAGGAGCCGAGGCATTTCAAAGAAAACAGAGGGAAGGCATTTATCAGACACTGGGGAGGCCGAGGGTGGCCTGGGAGGAGCAGGCTGAAGGGAAGGCATCCTAGTCAGTCAGGTCTGGGGAGAGACCCAGAGCTGTGAAGTGGATGGTGACAGCACCATGGAGCCGAACACGAGCAGAGCACTGGGTGAGAAGCAAGATTACAGGAAGAGAGGAGAGGACAATGGGAGAAAAGGCAGGAAGGGAAGCTCAAGCCTGATCCCAGTGACCCACAACAAGCATGAATATTTTTAGCAGAAAAAGCCAGTGAAAAGCCTAACCTGGGTGGCAAAATGCTCTGATCTGTAGGTACCACAGTGGCGTGAAGAGGGGAATGAAAGGTGGGGTCCTAGTAGGCGACCACTTGGAGACCATAGTGAGCAAGGGTGTGGACGGCAAGCCCTTGCGGGCTGAAGGAGTCAGAGACACCTGTCTGACATTTTGTTGAAAATCATTTTTTCTTTACTAGGCTTTTCTGTTTGGATGATTCTCTCCTACTTGATTTAGTTTTTAGGTATTTGGTTGCTGCAGGGTCTCACTATGTAGCTCAGACTCATGGTGATCCTCCTGCTTGCAGCCTCCGCAGTGTTGGGATTACAGGTGTGCGCCACCGGCCAGCGTAGCCTGCCCTGGGGCCGGGCCAGCACAGCACGTGGTGCCCGGGACGGGACCCTGGTCTCTACCTTGCAGGCGCGTTAGTCCGCTGAGCCACTTGCTAGCCGTTGGTTTTCTTTTTAAATATATTACACCTCTAAATCCGGAGATCAGTCTTAACAGCACTAAAATGGCCCCGAGCCACTTGCGTGTCATGGTGACTCGCCCAGGTCATTGCTTAGATCTGAATCACAGGGAATGCGGGGACCACAGGAGCAAGGAGCCTCAGAGATCGTAGACACATCTCAAATGTGGGACATTCCAAAGGACAAATAATCAGCTTCTCGATAAATTACTGGCATGAAAGAAAGGACAACTGTTATGGAATAAAAACAATGATGATGGGGGGGCTGGGGAGATGGCTCAGTAGAATAAGTGCTTAAGCGCTTCCCTGGCAAACACAAGGGCCTGAGTTCAGTCCTCAGTTCTGCCAAAAAAAAAAAGAAAAAAAACAATGATGATATGACATGTGTGAGCCCTGATTCAAAGAATCAAACAGGTAGCAATATCGTCCCCAGCTGGGGAAATTTTAATGTAACTGGTCATGAGAAAATATTGGAGAAATACTTTTTTTTTTTTTTTTTTTGGCTAGCTGTGACAACAGTATACAAATTACATGTAGTATTTTAAAATGCCCTATATATTATGTTGCTGTATTTCAGGTGAAATGGCATTAAATCTGAGATAAACGAAAGAAACTTAATTTAATTAACATGAAAGAATATTTAAAAATAGGGCCAGGGATATAGTTCAGCGGCATAAGCGCCTGAGCTGGATCCCCAGTACCCACCCCAAAAGAGAATGTTTAAAAATAATAATTATTGGCGCTAGTTAAGGATCACAGAGAGTAAGTTACATTATTGTGTATGTTTTCAATTTTCTATCACACAAAGTTGTTCATGTACTTATTTAACTCCATTTACTTTTTCACTGTAAAATTGACATCAGTATCTTAAAGAAATCAGATATATACAAAAGAAGTAGCTATGTTTCCCCAATATAATACAACTACAGTCAGCATTTCATACATCTTGAATTCTTTT
>PVKA01020765.1:12052-39923 GCA_004027165.1 Ctenomys sociabilis
GAATTCTTTTTCTTTTTTGTTTTAAGTATTTTGTATGGGGTCTCACTACACAGGTTGGACTCACAGTGCTCCTCCTGTTTTCAGCCTTCAAGCGCTGGACACGGAGGCACGCCACCACGCCCAGTCTCAGCCTCCCTCTCAGCATGCTCCAGGCGTGGGGCCAGCACAGCGTGTGGTGCCAAGGGTCAGACCCCGTCCCTGGGCCTACCTCAGCAGGTGCGGTACCCTTGCATTCTTTTTCTATGCACACAGTTTATTTTTACATAGTTGAAGATTATTTCATATTTCAAATTTTATTCATATCTTTTCACACAAGGTAACAGCTTTCGCTGGGCATGTACGTCATTCCAGCAGTATTCAAGGAGGCTGAAGCAGGAGGATCACAAATTCAACCCAATCTGAACAACCTAGTGACTCAGGGAGTAATTGTCTCAAAAAAAATACTAATGGTCTGGGGATACAGTATGTTGTGAAGGCCTTGGGCTCAAAACCTAGTACCACACACACACTCACACACACACACACATCGTCCTTCATGTTATCACTTGAGCTTCACACCCGGTAGCAGTGTCAGTGCTTGAGATCCAATGAGTCACCCTTGCCCTCTGCATTCTGGCCTGACATTGGTACCCTGGGCCCAGCTATGAGCAACGATGCAGACAGAAGACCAGCACCCTCACCTACCAGAGCTTCTTTGCCAGTGAACTAGCTGTTAAACATTTACCAGCACCTCACTGCCTGGAATCGTTTCGAAAGGTCACCTCACAGCCCTTTGGACCAGGAAGTAGCTCTATGGTGCCTGTGACCGGTCAGGTGCCAGGTACCTTGCTCCCATGAGCGCAACCTGCCCGACAACAGCCAAGCACGTGGGTGCTGTGTGACTGCACACCACACAGGAAGAATGCCAGGCAGAAGGAGCGAAGGAAGTGGCCCAAGGTCCCACAGGTGCTAAGGGGAGCACAGCCCCCAACAGCGTCTCCTCAGCACAGTCTACACTCTTCCTGTGGAAGCAGCTCCTCCTGAGGCTGCCCCAAAATCATAGCCTTCCTTGGGGTCCTTTCAGAATCAAGTGGGCCGGGGTCCTTTCAGAATCAAGTGGGCTGGGGACCAGGGAGGGCACATTCTGAGTTGTAAGGGTCATGCTGCTCTCAGAGGCCAACTGAGCATTTTCTTATTTATCAAGAACAAGGACTCCACAGCTGATGTCTTCCTATTGCCTAGATTGGAAGCTTGTGCTTGGGTTTCAGGAGAACCAGGTAGGGGTCTGTTCCTGGTGGAGCCGCTGAGACGCTGGTGATGTTGGGCAAGGCATCAGCAGATGCGACGCAAACTGGGTGCGTTCGTTCTCAGAGCCCTTGGAAGCTCTTGCTGTCAAGACCACTGTGTGTGCTTCAGCTGCCAGCCCTGCCCTTGGGCCGGGCTTACACTCTGAGGGAGCTGGAGCCCCCTCAGTTGCTAGCTCTGCACTCTCATTGCAGAGCGCGCAGTGACACAACGATGGGCTATGAGGTCATCCTTAGACTTGCAGCCCTGCTTTGGGCAGTGGCTCCTGTTGACCCAGGTGCAGACCACTTCACTGTTAAGACAGAAAACAAAGCTGTCTTAAAGGGCCTGTGGGGGTCAATTAACATACTGCTCTTGGGTTGGGAGTGCTGGACATTTTTCCTAGGGCCCTGATTCTTTGCAGTCAAGGACTAGTCTGGTGCCAATCCAATCAGTGCACTGACCCAGCAATTGCCCACCCTTATTCCTATGCAGGACAGAGAGAGGCATGGCTCTCTCTTGCTGCTTTTGCTATTCTCTGCCTGCCATGAATAGCTTTGCTCTGTGAAGCCACCCTGCCTTCAAGCCAGCTGATTATGGACTGAAGCTGCACAAACTGTGAGCTGAATAAAGCTTTCCTCCTTTTGATAAGTGTTTTTCAATTGAACAGTGCAACAGAGACACAGGCAGAAGGAAAGACGGAGAGGGGCAACAGAGACACAGGGAGAAGGAAAGAGGGAAAGGGGCAACAGAGACACAGGGAGAAGGAAAGAAAGGGGCAACAGGGACACAGGGAGAAGGAAAGAGGGAAAGGGGCAACAGAGACATAGGCAGAAGGAACAAGGGAAAGGGGCTTTGCTTTCTTTGAGGACATGGAGAGACTTCAGGGAGGCCAAGGAATTCTCTGAACTGGACAAAGGAAGGCTGAGGCTTTTATGACCTTTTGCCAGGGGAGGGGTTCGAAGGGCATGTTTAGATATATCTGAGAAACTGATTGGAGCTCATCCCTGAGGTGGTGGGAAGGGTAGAAGTAAATTCTGCTGGACTGAGTTGGAGAAGAAGGGGGAGGTGGTCCTGGGAGCACAGGCCTTTGTTTTAAGGGCATCGGCCATATTAGATGACCACCACAATGATTTTAGCAATTCACACTAAGGCCTGAACCTATCACTTTAACTTTGGATGTTGGGTATTTTGTCTCAGCAATGACAAAAGTAAGATACCATCCATTCTTTGTTTTTTTTTTTTAATTCTATTTATTTATTTATTTATTCATTCATTCATTCATTCATTCATTCATTTCAATGAGACAGTTTCAAAGCTGATTAATAGGGCAATTTCAATAATTAATACTTTTTACATTGTTATCTTCCTAGTGGTTATCCACAGTACAAGAAGCAGACAGGGTCTCCTGTCCAAACACTATTAGTACAAATCTTTCTTCTCATAGAATTAAGTGAAAGTAGCTGTATATCTATCCTATCTCTTCTGTGTATACAAATATAAAATGGTCCTTCCTTTGTGTCCCCTTTTTTTGTTTAGTCCTGTCAGAGATGAGTATTCTACTGGCATTCACTTATTATAGGTACATGAATTCAGCAAAACACTCCAACACAGTCCAGCAGTCCACAATAGCAGTGTGTTATCCACAGAAATTGTTGACTAGAGCCTTTTATACCTCAGCATGTTAATATGGCTTCACTTTATATACCTCGCTTTTTATACTTTTCTGCTGGATGGTTAAGACCAAGATAAAGCAAGACCTATATAACAAGAAATGGAACTTTTGTATCTGATAAGGATAGTCAAGTCCCCTCAGGGTTTATCCTGCAACCCTGTACGGCACTTGGTAGATCCTTTGTCAGTGTCAGCCATGTGGATGAGCCACAGGCATTGCCTGACCAGTTTGCTCTCTGCAAAAGCCTGAAAGAAAGTTTTCTCTTCATGTGACTCTCCTTATGCACACTATAGACCCTGGATCACATTCCTCTGTGGCCCCATAATCTCCTTGATCAGAAAATTTGGAGCACAACTGAGATCCATGATGTTACAGTACAGGTTCTCCTATGTCCTGAGTCTTCACTGACCTTGAAAGACTAGGGCCAAAATGTTGGCTGGCCTTGCGGCCCTTCCATTTCTCCAATTTGTGATCTGTGAACTTAGGCTGTTAACCCTCCAGAAGAGAAGCTGATTATTACCCTGCAACCTATGCAGTTTGGTTTATCCTAACTATCTGTCTAAATATCAAACATCTTAGATATAATGTGGAACAAGTATTTTCCACCAAGTATTGATGGTGGAACTTTACATCCTTGTAGAGTGTGAGGAAAAAAATGAAACAATAGGAATATATACATATTTTTCACAAAAATTTAGAAATCTAACCATATACAGCATTATAGCAGGACAGTCCAGTAACATTTTTTTCTTGTGTCTTTTTTTTTTCATTTATTACCCATTAAAATAAATTAAATAAAATAAAAACTTTTACTTGTGAGACAGTATGGTAATAATTGCCTGTCATTCTGGTCTGCTAAATACATACTTCCTGTCATGACATACCAATTATTACCACCCATTCTTCACCAGAACTAAGCATAAAAATAGTTTTCCGTGGGTCTTTGGGTCTTCTTGTCTGAATGTGACCATGTCACGTAAAATATTTTTAAGCAAATGTGGTATATTTTTCTTTTGCTGACCTGTCTTTTGGCAAGAATGTGTCCCCTGTTTGGCATGCTGGGCAGAGGAAAGTGTCACCCTTTCATCCCTACAGACAGAAGCTTCTCTTCTTGGATGAATGCTGAAGACTCTTGCTCAGATTTTTATCATTTTTTTCCCCCAAAGTCTTTGGGAAACATGCAACAGTTATCTTTTTCTGTGTTTGGTGGTTGGAAATTTATAAAAAAAAAAAAAAAAAAACAACTTTGAGTCTGTCTTAACAAAGTTTTTCTTATATCACCAAACTGGATACAATAGGTATAGATTTATGTTTAGGAATGGGATCACAAGTCAAAGGTGTTTGCAAACGTAACTCTCAGCCTTAGGAAGACCGCAGCACTGTGTCATATTTTCTTTACCATCCTTGTTTTTCTACCTGCACAGCTGCCTTTCTGCTCCCCTATGGATACTGTATATGTGGTACAGCTTGTGTCCAAATGTCCCCCAGAAGTCTTAGATCAGGCTTTTCAGAGGTGGCTGCATCTAGAGGGTGTGGTGCTGGGACCGAGGATGGCCCAGTCCACTGCTTGGTTTGGCATAGTTCTGTGGAGGAGTTAGGTGTGAATGCTACCTGCCCTAAGGCTCAGTAGACTGAATAAAATACAAGGAGCAAAAGAGGGCCCCTACTTGTCATTTGTCCCTTGCAGCTTGCTACTTGCTGTCTTGTGGGCTTCTGCCTTCCGCCTGCTAGCCGCATTCTCCTCTGAGATGCTCTTCTGCCATGCCACCCTGCTTTGGAGTCAGCTATGAACTGAAGCCTCTACAGGCCGGGAGCTGAAACCTTTCCTCCTTTAACTTTGGTTGTCAGGTATTTTGTCTCAGCAATGAGAAAAGTAACAAAGATGATACGTTTAGGTGCGTGTGATATAATCAGTTTGCCAGTACCAGTGAAAAGCTATTGCTCTTAACTCACAGTTAGGCAACACCATATCCATTTCCATCACTATGACAAGATACCTGAGATAACAAAAGGACAAAGAAGAAAGATTTATTTTGGCTCACAGTTTCAGAGGTTTCAGTCTGTGGTCACTGGCCCGTATGGCTTTGGGCCTGTAGCGAGGTGGCACAGCATGGTAGGATCTGGGGACAGAGCAGAGCTGCTCACTTCATCACCATCCAAGGATCAAAGAGAAGAAAAGGCTGGGGTCTCATAGTCCCTTTCTAGGGTACACCTCCAGTGACCTCAGGATCCACATTAGATCACCCCAAGAAACAAGCCTTTAACACATGGGGTTTAAGTGATATTTGAGATCCATATAGTGACATCTGTCTTCCCAAGAGCTTCATAATCAGCAAAGCGGATAACCCTCATATGGGATAAATTGTGTTTGTCTTTGTTCAAGAACCTAGAGATGGTTTGGCACCCTCCACCCAAGCAGGTACATTTCTGGCCTCCAGAGTATTGGCAAGTGGTAGTCCCTTCTAAGGATCTTTGCTTTAACTATCTGGATCTGTTCTCCTCTTTGGGATTCCCAGAGGACAAGAGGAGTGGACATAACTCAGTTGAATTTGTTTCGTGGCTACAGCATATGCTGGAAAATGACAACTGTGGGCTCCCACCAGCATCAGCAGGAGAGTTCATTAAACCTTACCATGTGTCTCAGTTACTCTCCTCTCCTTGCTGGGACATATACCCAACACTCAAAATGAAGGAAAGAAAGGTTTATTTAGCTCACAGTTACTGGAGGTTTCAGTCCATACTCAGCTGGCTCCAAGACAGAGCGGGACATGGCAGAGGACAGCAGCTCATGGCAGCAAAACAGCAAGAGCAAGAGGGAGGACCAACAGCAACAATGGCGACAGAGAGCAAGTCTGTTTCTCTTACGTTACGTTCAGGCTGTCCACCCCATGCTGGGTGTAGCACTCACACCCATAATCCCAGCCTTCGACCATGAAATAATCAAACTGTAGAACTGCACCTCATTGACTGCAAGAGGCTTTGTGGGGACAAATACACACAAACCGTAACATCATGCTACTTAAGAGATGTTTTTCATTAGAATGGTGGGGCCAAAGGTGTTCCATTGAGAACTATCTCTGCTGTTTGCCCTGCTACCTAGCAGTCCCCTGTCCAGTGTCACCACCAGCAACACCAACTGACAGGGGCAGCTGCAAAGGACTTTGCATGTGCTGCAGAATTTTCTCCAGAGCTTAACCAGAAGCCACCACTTCTTCCCACTCATTTCCTGTAGCACAGAAAGTTTGGTTGGTAGTAGCTAACTAAGGACATCCGGGAGCTTCCTAGTGGCCACCACCATGCCTTGTTCTCCAGCACACCAGCAGCAGACGGGCTTGTGACATGTTAGTTCTGTGATTGCTGATCTGTGTTTATTGTACCTCAGAATAAGAAACAGGCTCCTCAGGGGCCTCTAGAGCTCTCCTGCCCTGAAATGATGGTGATCCACCAAGGCTTCTTTAATAAGAGCCAGTATTACATAAGCTCCTGAAGCATCATGAAAAGAGGCAATGACACATTACTGCCATGGGGCACTGGCTTCATGAGCGAAATTTAAATAGTAGGGCTAGCAGTGTCTGACCAGGCTGTTGTATGGCCAGTTGTACGAAGGATAAGGAGAGTATCTTAAGGAAGAGTATCCTGCTGAATTGTTTCTTATTGCTAAGTAACAAGTCATTACAGATGTGGTGACTTCAAGCCAAAGAATTAGTATCTTCTAGCTCTGGAAGTCAGAAATGTGAAATAGGTTTCACAAGGCTAAAATCAAGGTGTCCACAGGGATGCATTGTGTCAGGAAGGTGTGCTTCAGGGGTACCCATCTCCAGTTTCCTACAGCTTCCTGACTCGCCTAACCCTTGCTCAGCAATCCCATCACCCCAATCTCTGGCTATCATTGCATCCCTTCTGACTATCCTGTCTCCCCTTTTCCTTGTAATTACACTGCACCATCAAGACAATCTCCCCCATTGCAGATCTCTTAGTATATCTGCAGAACCCTTTTTGTCATGTATCTTAGTTACTTTCTTGATGCCCACAAGTTAAAGGAGGAAAAGTTGATTTTGGATCATAGTTCGAAGATTACAGTCCATAGTCAGCTGGCTCCAGGTAGGGTGGCATGGCAGAGAGGCCATGGATGTGACCGTGGAATGGCAGCTGGAGGAACAGTCCTTGGCATGGCAGTAGGGAGCAGAGCACACCAGCAAGGCAGGACAGATATATACCATCACCACCACCACCCCCAGCCATGCCCACAGTGACCCACCTCTTCCCAACAGGCTTCACCTGTCATCATCACATCCAGCTATAAGCCCATTCATGGACTAATCCAGTGCTGCAACCCATATTCCAATCACCTCCCAAAAGCCCTGCTGTGAGTGCATGAGGCTTTTGGAGACATCCAGCCATAAACCATAATGCTATGTAAGGTCATAGGCTCACAGTTTCCAGTAAAAAGTACCTGGGCATTCCACACCACTTACAGAACCACTGCTTTCCTCTCCAGTGTTAAAGTCATTCCAAATTCCTTCTGCATGGCAAGATGAGCTAGCAGTGCAGATTTGGTCCCTCAGAGACCCAGAATCCCATCTTCCATTGTCCAGTGTGATTTCTGTTACTCAGGCAATGGTCTCTAAGGTCCACAAAGATGACAACAGTGATTCTTGGTTGGACCGCTGGCCTCTCGTTACAGCTCTGCTTCAGGCACAGTAATAGTTTGTGGACTAGGGAGCAGGTAGGGAGTGTTGAAAGGAAAAGACAGCCTCTGGGTGAAATTCTCTACCTTATTTTCTCCTGAGCTCTTAGATTATTTGGAAAACACTGCTATGGAGAAGTGAGCCAGGCTTATAATCAGTAGCCTTGTCCTACCTGCCCTTCCTGGCCTGAAAAGCTAGAGGAGAAGCTCAAGGAAGAAGATGGTAAAATCTAAGGGGTAGGAGCTTCGGGATACACAGCATGTTTGGATCATGTTTTGCTTTCTTTCTGAGCCCTACCATCGTCATCTGTAAAATACAAACACAAGGCAAGGATCGCTATCCAAAATGCTTTAGGGCAGCAGAAGTGTTTCATATTTCTAATGATTTCAGATTTTAGAGTGTTTTCGTGTTCCAACCATCATGAACTATCTTAAGGAGTGGGATCCCACTAAAACATGAAATTGATTTGTTTCATATGCATCTTTTACATATGGCCTAAGGGTAATTGTATACAATATTTTAGGACACCTATGGGCTGTGACCTATCACATCAGGTCACTGAAGCAGATATCTGCACAGCTGAGGCTGGGGAAAATGGTTATACAACTCGTGGATCCCCAGCACCATTTAAAAAAAAATCACACATTTATATGCTGGGCTCTGCAAAAAATGAGATTCTTATTACTTGATCCCAAGGGTACATTTTCAGAACACTGCAATTTGGTTTTATGACATCCTAACAGGTTTTCAGTTTTCTCTATTCTTTAGTATTATGTTTCCCCACTCTTTGATGTATTTGTGTACTTGTGTGTGTGTTTTTTTTTTTCATTTATTATCTTTACAAATGGTCAGTGGTATGTTTTGCTCAGCATTAGGAAAATTGGGGATTTTTGGTACCAAGAATTGAACTCAGGACCACTTACTTGCCAGGAAGGAGCTGTGCCACTGTGCTATATCCCTGGCAGATTTGTGGCATAATTCTCTCTGTCTCTATTGCTGTCATACTAATGCACCTTTCATCTTTAAATTCATTTTACTTTAATGAAGAAAGTAGATGATATAGTTTAGATCAGTGATGGTGAATGTTCTAGAACTTTCAGTGATGCAAACAGCCCACTGTGGCATGCATGCCATAGGTTGCTACCACTGGTTCGGATCAAGAATGTCCCCAAAGGCCGCATGTGTTCAGGCTGTGGGAAAGAGACTGGGTCACAGGGGTGACATGGTCATCAGCAGACTAATTCACTGATGAATTCATAGCAGAGTATGCTGTTGGGGGGGGGGGCTTGGTTGGAAGAGCAGGATCACTGGGAGTGTGATCTGGAAGGGTGCGCCTCGCGCCCTGGCTCCTCACTTCTCTCTCTGCTGCCCAGGTGCTATGACACGAGCAGCACCCCTGCGCGGCGCCATTTCTGCATTGCAGCTGGTGGGCCATAGACTAAAACTTCTTAACTATGAACCAAAATAACCTTCTCCTCCTTTAAATCGTGGGTGTTAGGTATTATATCCCAGCAACAAGAAGGTGACTAAGACAGATTTTGGTAACAGAGAAGTGGGGTCATTGCTGTGACCCCACATGAGAAGCCTTCGCCACTGGCTTCTGGGAAGAGTTTGGAAAGGTCCAGAGATGCCAGCTAGAGAAACCCTAGAACAGTGTAAGCCAGTTAGGATTCACAAGTAAAGATTGCAAGCCAGGCATGGCGGTGCACACTTGTAATCTCAGCACTCAGGAGGATGAGGCAGGAGGCTCACTAGGAGTTCAAAGCCAGCCTTCAATGTGGACTACATAGTGAGATCCTGCTTCAAAGAAAAAAAAGGAGAGGGACAGAGAGGAAGAAAAGCACAAATGAACAAAAAGAAGAAGACAATGACAATGACCAGAAAGCTGAAAGGAATGCAGAAAGTAAAGGCAAAAGGGCCAGGCTTCAGAGATTTCAGTTGACAACAAGGACTCCACCATCAGTTGGATATGAGACCACTGTGTGTCTCATGTCCTCCAAATCCCTCTAGCACTAGTTTCTACAGTGACCCTAGAAAAAGCTGCACAAAGTCTAAGGCCACTTCTCCAACTTCCCATGCTTCACAGGACCTGTAACCCAGCCAACATCTGCAGCATGACCCTTGCCGTTACCCAAGTCTCAGCTGCTCATGTTGAGAGATGTACAAAATTGAAGGGAAGGGTAAGGAGAGAAAGGGCTGTTCAGGTCACAGCAGCAGAAAAGTAGGAAATCTGGAAAACAGGAGGACTAAATCAAAGCTAGATCCACTTCACATCAACTCAGCCACTTGCCTTTATTTCTAAACAACTGTGACCTTAGTAGAGTGGCATTTGGGGGGCAGTTACCTGCTACAATGTGTGATTCTAGACATGTAACCCAGGGTGGGTGAGATAGCTCAATGGTCTAAAGCGCCTGCTTTGGCAAGCTTAGGCAAGTGGAGGGCCCACAGTTTTATCCCCAGCACCACATGCTGCACCAGCCCTGCCCCCAGGGCAGGCTGAGCTAGCCACAAAAAAAAAAAAAAAATTAGGTATGTAACCTTGTAAATTATACTTTTTTTCTTTTCAAGTAATTGTTTCTGCCAAAACAATACATGCACATTAAGAGGATTAAAAAGTACAGCAAAAGCCAGGGAGAAGGCTCAGTGGAATAAGCGCTTCCCTGGCAAGTGCAAGGGCCCGAGTTCAAACCCCCGTTCTGCAAAAAAAAAAAAAAAAAAAAATGCCAGCAAAGTCTCAGATGAACATGAAAATCACCTCAAATCTCATGCTTCGGAGATATTACACTAATATTTTCTCCAATATACTTTGCAGTATTTTAATATACCTATACATATACAGATGTTCCACATAATGCACTCACAATTTTACTTCCACGATATTCTCTGCATGCCATTTTATACCTTATTTTTTCATTAATGTTTGAACTAATGGATTGGGCATTCTTTTGGTCAGTAAATTTAGCTCCATATCTTGACATTTAAGATTGACAAACATTTATAGTATGTATACATTGTTTTTTTTTTTTTTTTTTTTTGGTCTTTTTGAGACAGGGTCTTACTATGCAGTTCAGGCTGGCCTTAAGCTCACTTTGTAGCTCAGGCTGGTCTCGAACTCACAACAATCCTCCTGCCTCAGCCTCCCGAGTGCGGGGATTACAGGCACGCGCCACCACGCCCGGCCACATTGTACTTTTAATGAGCTTCTTGTTATTGTGTATATTTGTCTCCAATTCCTTATCATTGTAAAAAAAATTCCTAAAATGTCTTATACAGGTACTTGCTTGCGTTGCTGGTTGTCTATGGCAGCCCGGGGAACGCACTTGAGCCTGCAAGGGAGGTGCTTATTCCACTGAGCCATCTCCCCAGCCCCAGGATCTTTTATTTTGCCCGCCCATACAAGAGAGAAAGAGGGGGAGGGAGGGCGAGAGGGAGGGAGAAGTCTCCTGTGTATATTTAATCCAAAAAAAGATCTTGAGCATTTTTGGTCTGGGGGCTTCTGACTTCGTTTCTGAGATATTTTTGGTTTTTTTTTTTTTTTCTTGATTAACTTTGAGGCTTGAGTGTCCCCACTGCTTCGGGCGCACCAGGACCTTTTGGGGCTACCTTAACGAGGCCGCGTTGGGCGTTGGCGCTGTGCTCTGCCCTCGAGGAGCTGGGGCTGCCTCAGTCCCGCAGGGCTGCTCTGCCTCCTCCTCGGGCTCCCCAGCAGCGGGGACCCCGCCCGCGCGCCTGCACTGCGGGGCCAGCGCCCCCTGCCGGAGGTCGACGCCGTGAGCCGCTCCGGCTCGGCGCGCCCCCGCCGCCAGGTGGCAGCTGACCCGGGGTGCCGGGCCCCGCCGGAGGTGCCTGTCGCGTGTCGTCAGAGTTGCAAAGGCAGCAGACAGAGGCGGTGGCGCCCTGCAGCACTGGCCGCCCGGGGAGCAGGCCGGGCCGGGCCCTCCCAGGTCACCCCAGGCCCTCCCAGGTCGCCTTAGGCCCCCTCGGGCGCTGCACCAAGCCAGGACAAGCTCGCACGCCTCCCCCTCAGACCGTAACTTTGAGCGGGTCAAACCCGACCCTGGGTTCCGAGGAACCGCTGAGCAGCGGGGACTGTCCCCCTGCCCTGCCGCCCGCCCCCAGTCTATCCCTGTCGGGGGCCCAGCTGCCCGCTGCTGTGCTCCTAGGAGCTCCTGCACCGTTCCTGACTGCAGGGGAGCCCAGGCCAAAGCGGAGGGAAGGGGAGGGGCACCCACACTAGTGACTGCCTGGCGGCAGCCAAGCCTGTACAAAAAGCACACTGCGAAGCCCCACAGGTGGGGAACTTTCCGGGGCTGGGGTGGCTTTGAAGAAAACGCATTGCTCCCACCGCAAACACAGGGCGCCACCCGTGCCAGGGCCGGAGTGCACAGAGCCTCTGAGTCCGAGTTCCTCGCCTTACACACGAAGAGGAGCTTTCAAATCCCAGACAGCGGACACAACCTCACTGCCAGGAAAGAATTTAGTATTTAAAAGAAAAAGACACTTCACATGGTCTTCTCACGAGGAGAGGCGCACCCAGCTGGTGAGAGAGCACTACCATCGCGGTCAGGCTCTCAGCCAGTCAGCTTGGAAAGAGAATTCCCAAAGACAAAATCGGAGGACAGACAAGGTCTGTGACTGGCTCTTCTATCGTTTCAATTCCAAATCCAACTTGAACATGCTTGTGCTCACACAATGCCATGGGAGACTGAAGTTGTGGATATAAGTGTACAGATTTGATAGAGCCAAGAGAGGGCAAGATGGGAAGACCAGCATTCTCCTGAATCGTGTTTCAATTCAGTGTAAGGATAAAGACCACCTTGTACTCTCTTTGCTTTGAAAACAAAGCAATCCAGGTACAGAAAATGTGTTTTGCCAGTCTATGGTGCTTGGGCAGTATTAGTTCTAAGGGTACAAAATGGGGAAGGCAAAGCTGTCAAACTGCTGCATATGTTGACAAGGAAAATCTATTTTTGTCTTCTGGTCAACATGTATGACCTGGTTATTTGCTTTAGGATTTTTACACCAATAGCCAGAATACATTACGGTTTCAGATATGCAATAATTTGTACAATAATTTATCCCTAAGTATGCCTTAAGCAGAACAAATGTGGTATTTTCTGTGCGTGTGTATGTGATATTTATGTATTTCGTACAGGGTCTCATTATGCAATTCATAGTGATCCCCTTGTTTTCAGCCTCCCCAGAGCTGAGATTACAGACATTTGCCACCATGCCCAGTCTCAGTGGCCAGCTCAGCATGCCCAGGGGCAGGGCAGGCAGGGCATGTGGTTCCAGGATCAAACCCCAGTCCCTGTACTTGCCTAAGCAGGCACTTAGTCTGCTGGGCTATCTCGCTGGCCCCCAGATATGTTTTTCTATATAGTTTCTTGCCTTAATAATATGTAATATAGGGGCCAGGGAGATAGCTCAGTAAAATAAGTGCTTGCCCAGCAAGCGCAAGGGCCTGAGTTCAATCCTTGGTTCTGCCAAAATAAATAAATATGTAATATATATTTAAACAAACTTCTACTTTATACATTTGAAGACTATGAAGTAAGGAACATTTTATGAAGTTTATATTTTGTGTGTCCAAGGTAAGAAATGAGTTTTAAATAAATGTATAATATTTTATCTGAAAAAAATAAAAAACTGTTGTCAAAAGGAAGCACCTGTAAGGCTGCAGCCTTGCAAAACACAGTTGCTAAAGAGATTGGCATGAAGAAGCAGCCAGGTACTTTGAATCAGTTGTGCTGTGAAGATGGCTTGAGGACGCTCAAGTATCAGCAAGACCCCATCCTTCACCAGCTTAAGGGTGTAAAGGGGTTAAGGTAAAGCAGGAGTGATGTTGCACACCCAATCTCAGCACTCAGGAGGCTGAGGCAGGAGAATTGCCTCAAGTTAGAGGCCAGCATGGGCTACACAGGCCAGTTTAAGGCCAGTCTAAAACTGTATAATGAAATTCTGTCTCAAAAAGGAGGGGGATAATAATAAAGTTCTTAGAAGGGCTTTGCTTTCAGAAGAAAGCCCCAGGGAGTCTGGCTCATTCAGGGTCAACTAGAAAAAAATTTCCCATAGTTCAGCCGTCCAGGTACTGAGAGGCCTCTGCAGTCATGTTGCAAGGGGACCGACCAGGCTACTGCTCAAGCAGGTGACAGACCTCAGTATCATCAATAAGGTGCTGGTTTTACTGACCTGCAGAATGCAAGAGCTATAAGATCAGAGAGGTTTCCACCAGATTTCAGAAGAATACCTGGGAGGCCAGGAAGTGTGCTCCTGAAAGGGCAGTGTGTGAAGCTGATACAGTGAAACGGAAAGTTCTGGAGAAAGCTAAGAAGCTTGCCAAGGCTGGAGAAACCAGGAATGTGGAATGTCAGCTCAGGAAAGCTATAGGCAGTCAGCAAAGCCACCCTGAAAAAAGTGGGTCGCTGAAGCTGGGACCCGCTCCCTCCTCATCTGCTCCCTTTGGTCTCTGCTTCCTAGCTGCCATGACAGGAACACCCTCTCTGCCACACACTTCTGGCTTGGAGCCAGCAGACTGTGGACTAAAACTTGCAAAACTCTGAGCCAAAATAAGCTTCTTCTTTAAACTGCTGATGTCAGTACTGTTGCCAATGACAGGAAAGTAAGACAGGACTTTAGGGCAAGTTCTAAGTCCTACATGATCACACTGTCTTCAGTTCCAAAGATGGGAATGCAAATAAATAATAATTTCAGTAATAAATCATGTTGATTCTTGTGATTTTGGTTCTTATACATCAGTTTATTGGGAAATAAATCCAACATCCAAGCAAACTGGTAGTTACAGTCTATGTGATATTGAGTGTCTAGACTTTAAAACAACAAACCACCACCAGCAGCCACAACAACATCAAGATGTGCCCTCAGGGGACCTTGAGCCTGAGCGGACAGCGTAGACATGGCCTTCAGGCACCTGACCCTGGCACTGGCATGCGCGTCTGTGATGGCCTCATGGCTCTTGCCCAGAATGTGGACGAATTTATGCCAGCATACAGTGCAAACTGCGGTATGGGACTTTGGCAAACTTTCTTGGTGACAAAGCATTCAGAAAACTGACAAAGGAAGGGCAGGGTCCTAAAAACAATAGTAGAAAATCTAAGCATGAAACACTTTCCAGAAGCAGGGATCCATCACATATCCAGAGTCTCAGGAGGTGGAAAACCCTTGGATGAGGAGTTCACTGGCAGTTGTAGTCTGGAGAAGTTTTATGATAACACACAAAGCAATGCTGGCAACAGCTACCAGCTGCAGTCTTGACTGTGCTGCAGTCACCTCATGCAGGATGCGAATGCCCTAGAGCAGCTGCTGAGCACAGGACAAGGTGTGGTCTTGGAGCGCTCCATTCACAGTGACTTTGTCTTCCTCAAGGTGATGTACAACTAGGGCTACCTCCGGAAGCAGTGTGTGGACCACTATAATGAGGCGAAGAAACTCACCCTCCCTGAGTACCTGCCTCCGCATGTGGTGGTCTATATCGACATGCTTGTGCCAGAGGTCCAGTGGTGAATCCAGGAGAAGGGCGACCCACATGAAATGCAGGTCACCTCTGCTTATCTCCAGGACACCAAGAATGCCTATAAGAAGTCCTTTCTCCCTGAGATGAGTGAGTAATGTGAGGTTTTGATATACAGTGCAAGGGACATCCACAATGCAATGAAGGTGGTAGAGGATACTGAATACCTCATGTATGACAAAGGGCCCTGGCTGAAGCAGGATGACCACAGCCCTCATGACCTGCAGATGCTGGTTCAGGATAAGTTAGAAGTGTTGAATTTCACAACCATCCCTATCTTCCAGAAATTACAATCAGAGCTCACCAAACTGCCTTGGTTTTCCACAAATTCAGAGAGATGCTGGGACACAGATACGCCCCTGAGTACAACGCTGAGGTGGGTGACAAGTGGACCTGGCTGAAGTGAATGGTGCTCTCATGTGTGCTGCGTCACAGCAGTGAAGATGTGTCTGCTGTGTGGACGCTCTGTGGGGAGCAGATGCCCGAAAGTCACACAGCGCAAGAGACGCCTGGCAGAGGTGATCTCCCCTATAGGTCGTGAAGTGGAAGGAAGAGTGGCCACTGAAAAGCTTTGGAGCCTCTCGCATGGTTGGAATCCTCTGCAGTTCCGGAGAAGACACCGTGAGCAGCAGCGCTCTCCTGAAACCTCGTGTCTCATTGTAGCCCTTATGCATTGTTCTTCAGCTCCTCAAATAAAGCCATGTCTGTGGGGGAGAGATGTGCCTCTGCCCTGAACATGACATCTGATAGGACTCTTTGCAACTTGGAAAATAGTCAACTAAATAAGATAAAGAAGAAAGGGAATAAAAATAGGAGAAGACAGCTAAAGAAATAGCTCCTAACCTACTACATGCCACATTCTAGACAAATGTCCCTCATGTCACATTTAGAAAACCACCTGAGCGCTCCAGTTACAAAGCACCACTGTTGTTCAGTAAGATGTCATCAGTTAGCTCAGGTGGGAAGATGAGATACTAAACTTTCAGCAGTAGTAGATGACGTTTACATAATTTGGCAACAGTGCTATCAAACAAAGATGGTTTCATAGAAGCTTTTTCATTTTCCCCATATTCATTCCAAAGAAAGAAAACAATTGCTATACAATCAGTGACCACAGCCAACACTGGCTGTCAACCTAGAAAAGTTTGGATTCTTTCAATAAGGCACACTTAGCAGAACCCACACTAGTTTATCTAATTCCTTCCAAATCTGTGTGCACACTAAAACAGCACAACCACTGTGGTTCATGACATTCTGCTTATAAAGCCTCAAGGCAGCTGGCAGTGCCAGAGTCAGGGTTTCCTGTGTCAACTCCACTTCAGCACAGAGGAGTGCGGTGTGTACCTGCCTATCCTCCTGAAGTCATATAAATGTAAATGCAATGCACTCTTATATTTCCTGTGCTACAAATCAGAAGTAGTACCTATTAACCATCTGGTGAGTTTCTCCCTTTACAAAAGAGAAAAATTAAAACCCTTGCTCATTTTCCTAATGGTCCCCAATTTACAGATTTTTTTATATCCTGGAGTCTGGGGCTGTGACCCTGATCTCAGTGGAGCTTTTAAAAACAAACTGCGACCTCCCTGTGTTCTGTGTGAGCCAAGCACTCTGAAGAGACTTCAAGTGCCTCCGTTCATGAGGAGGGTGGGTTGCAGGTGGGTGCCAGTCCTCAGGAGAGTACTGGAGGGAAAGGTGCTCATTCCAGGAATGAACCCTTTCCTGGATCTGCCCCATGATCTCCTCCAGGCTAGGTGTACTGTGGTACTCCATGTTTTGCTGATGAAGAGGGGACATAGTAAAAATGAACCCTGACATGGAGTAGGAAACCAACTGTCCTAAGAGATGGGTCACTATGCACGCTCCTCAGTGCGGAAAGTGCGTCAGGGATAGCCCTCATCCTGCCCCTATAAATCTATCCCAACATGGACATCATCTCCGCAAGCTGAGTATGGGATCCTTATTCATATTTATTTCCATCACCAGTAAGTTTGGGCAGCCTTCATATTACCTTAGATCTTAAAACACATTCATAAAACCAGCATCTTCACAATTTGACATCTAATAGGTTTTTCTTCGCTGCTAAGAAAAAAGGACATGTTTTCTCAACTGCAGTTGAAATTTCAACTCTCACTATTTAGGACTCTGGAAAGTCAGAGTTAATCAAATACTAATGAGAATCAACAGATTTGGAATTTGTTGCATAATTTTCCACTCATATAAATACAAATGATATCTAAAATTAGAATAATTTTAGAACTAAAGCATTGGTTTTCTTGAATTAATTCAAACTTTATAATCCAAATCACATACAAATAAATGCAAATTTGTTGGCACACACTTGAAATATAAAATTTTACAAATTTTGGAAACTTTTTAGATGTCATAGTAAAAAACCACTAGTCCAGAGAGATGAGGTACTTTATAGAAGTAATGGCTTTCTTAGAACTGTCTTTGGTTCGGTCCTGTGACACGCACATGTTGACTTAGTTGGCATGGCTTAGGAACCATGGTCTGGGTTGGCCTAGATAATACAATCCTAACACACTTTGAGGATCTTGTTCCCAAAGTGTTCTTTATAAGATGCTATTTCAACTGACTAACATCTAAAACTTGCAATTTGTGAAATGCTTATCAAAATCGCATTAAAAAATTGCATAAATTTCTCCTTAATTTTTGTTTTATTGGCCAAAGGTATGATGCAGATAAATTCTTTCCTACTGGGTGTTTGTGGGTGAAGATTTCAGATTGAGCTTTTTCATCATCTTATAGTGCAGGCTCAAAATGAAAAATATGATTATTGCTTCTTTACTTTTAAAAAATGGTACTTCACACTGTGTAGAGGGTAAACTGCTGACCTTCATGTGTTCTGGGAGAGTCTGAGGTGCTTCAGTGTTTACCAAGATCCCCCTGGAGGACAAACATAGCCCTTGGGAAGCTGAAGGGCCTGCAGGAGATGAGGGATGCACCTACACTGCTGATAGATGTGTCCATAAAGGAACATGCTCTGACAGAGCAAAGAAAAAGAAAAGAACCTGTAAACTGCAACTCTACTACTATCATTTTTTAAAAAATCCATTCAAATACCAACAACATTGGCCAAAAAGTGGTGCTGTAAAGCTAACCATGTTTTCTCAACCTGTGGGAGGCTGAGGCAGGGGAAATTCAAGTTCAAGGGCAGCAGTAAGCCATAACAGGTTCAAGGATTTGTTTGGTTTTTCCATTCATTTGGAGTTCACTTTTGACAAGTTTTAAATCTGAAAATGGATTCTTCAATATACTTATTCATATGTGGGGTTTAATGAAACAATTTTATGAATTTGGTTCAGTGTTTCACTCCTTTCTTTCTATTGTTTTTCTAGTCTGGAGTTGCTGATTTTGAGTCATTGTGCTCATGACTGGAATATGTGCCTAAATATTTTCAGTAAGAAGTCATGAAAGGTAGTTTTTTTATTTTTTATTTTATTTTATTTTTGGCAGAACCGGGGATTGAACTCAGGCCCTTGCACTTGCCGGGGAGGTGCTTATTCCACTGAGCCATCTCCCTGGCCCCGAAAGGTAGTTTTTTAAATCCTGCTTGAGACTTCTACAATAGTTTTCAAATAATTTTGCTTCTGTAACCTCTAAAAAAAACTTTTATAAGCCCTATAATATCCTTCTCATGCATTTTTAATTGACAAATTAATTTTTTTTTTCAGTATTCAGGATCAAATTCAGCACCTTGGACTTGCTGGGCAGGTGCTTACACCACTGAGCTATCTCTCTGACCCCTGACAGATGAAATTTTATACCATAAGTTGTTATAAAATACATTTTTTCAATGTGTTGTATATATTGAGTTCTTAAAATAGAACTGCATTTTCATTTTTTTGAAAGTAGCAACTGGAATCTAGAAAACCATAGCAATTTGATACCTACTATGATTCATTTAACCACCAGACAGTCTACCATGCACAACCCTGGCCAGTATATTTGTTTACCTACTGATATCCTGGGCATCACTCAGACAGCTGTCTTTTTCCCACTTACGTATTTTTTTATTCGCTGTTTGTTGACTGCTTTCTGCACACTTCCTTAAAGAGAACATTATATTAACCTTTTATGTTTGTTTCTATTGAAATCTGATAGTAAGCTCTGGTCATTTATTTTTTACTACATGATGTTTACTTTGTGAAAAATGACCTATAATTTTGGGCTATAATCTACAAAAACTCTTGCCATATGTGCATTAGGTACAACTTTGCACTTCTACAGAGCTTTGTGATATTCTTCTGCAGTACAAAGATGGACATGCTTGGGACACTGAGACAGAACAGGAAGGAAGTGGCAGAAGTTCTGCAAAAGTAAAATGCTGAAAAGGGGGAAATTTTAGCATAGCAGAGAGGAAAAGGCTGTTATGAAATGGAAAGACAAACAATGGCATCTCCCTACAATCAACTCTTCATAATACAGAAATGATAGGACTTCAAAGAAGAAATGGAACTAAAAAGATTCCAGATTATAATAATTCTGCGGGTGGTGTCGACAGATTTGACCCACATCTAACAAGCTATCCTGTAATCAAAGAACACAGAATAAATATTATTATACAATATTTGTGTACCTTAAGACCAAACAGTATGGAACTCGTTTGTTATATATTCAAAACAAGGCATTTCAAAAAGTAATTTATGGGCCAGGTAGATAGCTCAGCGGACTAAAGCGCCTGCTGAGGCAGAATGCAGGGGCCAGGGTTCAATTCCCGGCACCACAAGCTGTGTTGGCTCCGCTCCTCTGGCATGTTGAGACTGTGACTGTGGAGACTGGGCATGGTGGCGCCTGTAATCCCAGCACTCCAGGCTGGAAACAGGAGGATCACTTTGAGTGTGATCTGTGTAATGAGACCCTGGAGACCCTGTACTAAATAGATTTTTTTTAAGTCATTTGCAGTTTAGATTATATCCAGTAGACCAAATAAATGAAAACTGTGGGATAACAAAATGCTAATCAGGAAATAATTGACAACTTCACCATTACATGTTATTTTCTATTTTTACATTTATATTTTATTGAAATTGCACACCCACAGGAATAAAAGGAAAGACCAACATGACAGTGTAAAGTATACTCTTCAAAGAAAGATAATGATAGGGCTGGGGAGATAGCTCAGTAGAATAAATACTTGCCTAGCAAGCACAAGGGCTTGAGTTCAATCCCCAGCTCCACCAAAAAAAAAAAAAAAAAAGAAAGACAATGATGTAAAAAGAATTCAGAAAGGGGCCTAGGGAGATGGCTCAGTAGAATAAGTGCTTGCCTGGCAAGCTCAAGGGCGAGAGCTCAATCCCCAGTCCCCCCCCCAAAAAAAAAAGAATTCAGAAAGATCCTGGAGACCAGTGCCCAGATTGCAATGGTGCACTATGTATTGAATGTTTTAAGATATACCATACAGGGGCCAGGGAGATGGCTCAGTGGAATAAGTGCTTCCCTGGCAAGCGCAAGGGCCAGAGTTCAATCCCCGGTTCCACCAAAAAAAAAGAAAGATATACCATACACAGAAAAACTATTGAGTAAATTTGATAGAATTGTTGGTTTTGTATACCCTGTTATATTACCTTATAAATATGGTCAACTTGTAATAAACAATTAGATTGGTAAATGGTTAAAAAAGCAAATGAGTGCCTGGGATATAGCTCAGCAGCCTAAGCACATGCCTGGTGAGCACAAGGTTCCAAGTTCAATCACAGGTACCAAAAAAAAAAATATCAAGCTCTTTAACCATCAGAAACATTGGGCCAGGGATGTAGCTCAGCAGCACAGCGCTTGTCTGGCAAGTGTAAGGTTCTGAGTTTGATTCCAGCTACAAGAAAGAAAAAAAAAAAAATCACAAACATTATATTACTCTTTTTGTCTTTGAACTTATAGTTTTACTTTCCCACCAAATTTGATCCTAAAAGGGCCAGAAAAATAGCTCAGTGGACTAAGGCACCAGCATAGGCAGAGTGTAGAGGCTAGGGTTCCAATCCCAGGAGCATGCTGAGATAGTGATTGAGATTGGGCATGGAGGCCCGTGACTGTAATCCCAGCTCTTGGGAGGCTAAACACAGGTAGATCATTAGAGTCTGATCTATGTAATCAGACCCTGTAGACCTATACTAAAATCAAAAAAAAAAAAAATTGATCCTAAAGTATTGTGTGCCTGAAATTCTTTTATTGATCACCTTTCCACATCTTTATGCAATAAAGGTATGTGTAAAACCTGAAATTTTTAGGGCTGGCAAGGTGGCTCAGCAGATTAAGAACCTTCTTAGGCAAGTACAGGGACAGGAGTTCCATATCCCCAGTACTATATATATATATATATATATATATATATATATATATATATATATATATATATTTATATTTATATTTATTTATATAGTGTATAAAAGCTTAAATTTTCAGAACAAATTTTTGTGACTCTAGTTTTGAAGTAATGTTGGATTTTGCTATACCTATTCATGATTGACAAAAACACATAAATATATTATAAATTTTGACAAAATTACATAGAGGCACATCCCTTGAAGAAGGGATAATTTCTGATTATTACTTCTTCCACTTCATGTCTTTGTGGAGGTTTTACAGATATAAGCACTGGGAAAAGTTATTCACATAGACACGTAAAAAAATGATGGAAAGAAATGCTTTAGGGTCCGCCAAATAGTTCAGCAGATTAAAACGCCTGTTTAGGAAAACACAGGGGCTGGGAGTTCCATCCCCAGGCCTGCCATGCCAGCCCCAACCCCCGCGCGCTCACACAGCCACTGACACTGGGTGTGGCAGTGCACGCCTGTCATCCCAGCACTTGGGAGGCTGTGAACAGGAGGATCACTGTGAGTCTGATCTGTGCAATGAGACCCTGTAGATCCTGTAGACCCTGTCCTAAAAAAAAAATTAATCAAAAAAATAAAAATAAATGTTTTAACTCTGCGTACTCTTGACTGCTATGCCAAAATTTACAAACGAATTATTTAGAATTGTATCCATCCATTCTGATAAAGACCCAGAAGCCACCAGCCTGATAAAAAGATTTTTAAGAAACCTAGTCAATAGAGGGGTTAGGGATTTGGCTCAGCGGTAAAATGCTTGCCTAGCAAGTTGGAAGCCCTGGGTTCGGTCCTCGGCACCAAAAACAAAAAATAAACCTCTCCTGAAAACCTAGTCAATAGAATTGATACAAATATTTCAAACTCTCCTTTGTTTTCTGCCCAAAGTGCTGCCTCTGTCTCCTAAGGACTACAGTGTTCGCTCACTTATCCTGGAGGATAAGGCACCCCCGCGACAAGTGAAAATCAGCAAAATAGCGATGTTATATTTATTTTAGTATAAATAAATACTTTATAAGCCCTTCCCACACTCTTATAAACCTTTCCCACAAAAAAATAAAATAAGCCTTTCGTACACTTTTAAAACCACTTCTAATGTTAACCATTTTTAAACCTGTAAACCTACATAATTTTAACATATGTATACTGTACAGTACAGTATGTATTAATCCTGGGCCTGCCATGCCAGCCCCACCCCCAGGGCACGCTGAGACAGCAGTATAAAGAAATATATGCTGTTAATAGTGTATTTTATTTCAATTTAACATTTTAATATGTTAGAATTCACATTTTAGGGCCAGGGAGATGGCTCAGTAGAATAAGCGCTTCTGGCCAGGCATGGTGGCGCATGCCTGTAATCCCAGCACTTGGGAGGCTGAGGCAGGAGGATTGTTGTGAGTTCGAGACCAGCCTGAGCTACAAAGTGAGCTTAAGGCCAGCCTGAACTGCATAGTGAGACTCTGTCTCAAAAAGACCAAAAAAAAAAAAAAAAAGAATAAGCATTTCCCTGGCAAGTGCAAGGGCCTGAGTTCAATCCCCAGTTCCACCACAAAAAAAAAAAAAAAAAGAATTCACATTTTAATATATTTGTATATAGTTTAAAAAATTTTAGGCAAACACCATTAAAACTATAAATGCTATGTATATAAACATGTACACAGTACTGAACACTACTACAAAATCCCATGATATAGCAAAAAATCCACAATAAATAATTTAGATTAATATTTTTTTGAAAATCTACAAAACAGTAAGCCTGTGAAAGTCGAACCATGAAATAGTGAGGGACTATTGTACATATGTATAAAGTAAGGAGGGAAATTGTGTGAATCAGTTTTCTGTTCCTATGAAACATACCTGATAGGAGCCGGGGAGATGGCTCAGTGGAATAAGCGCTTCCCTGGCAAGCACAAGAGTCCAAGTTCAATTCCCAGTTCTGCATGGGCAGCTCATGACTATAACTCCAGCACTTGGGAAGCTGAAGCTAACCTCTTCTCTCTCTCTCTGTACTTCTCAGCCACCGTGAGGGGAGCAGCTTTGCTCCCTGCCAGAATGGAGCACCTTATCACAAGCATCCACAACCAGCCGTGAGCCCAACCTCTGCACTTGTCACCCTAAACAACCCTTCTCCCTTCTAGTTGGTTATCCCAAGCTGTTGTCATTGTGCAGCCCTAAGAACTGAGGGATTGGACTCGAGACATTTGCATGCTAGGCAAGTGTTGGACCAGGTTTGAGGCCAGCCTGATCCTTCTGCCTCTGCCTCCTGAGATGACAGATGTGCACCAGAGGCTCAGCTACTTCATGGTATCCTGGCACTGTGATGAAAAGTTGATTGACACCCAGGGAAGTGAGATAGAAGGGGGTGAAGCCCACAAAAGAGTGCATTTCCAAGGGAGTCACTGTTAGGGGGAAGTGAAACTCAGTCACACTGGGATCCTCTGTGACACTTTGTGCTTCGGGAATTGTCCCAGCAAGAGGTGAGGTGCTGGGGTGCTTGTTTCCCAGTGCCCGGTGTCATTTGTTCAAGGCTGTTGAAGGCATGTTAACTCTGCCCTTGGGGTCTGACACAGACCGAGCATGCTCCTGACCCCAGAAGGGCACTCAGAAGAAGAAAGTGAAGTCAGAGGTAAGTGAAGCTACAACCTGCCAGGGAGCTCCAGGTCAGGGATGTGTGTACTGACGGCACCTGCTGCAAACTTCAAGTCATGATCATAGCACCTGCCCTCTGGCGAGGCTGAGTACACGCTAAAATCTGGAGCAATCCTAGGCATTCTTGCACCAATTAGAATTTGCAGCGAAAGAAGTGTCACAGATCTCGGGTGACAACAAAAGCACTGGATTGCCACACCCTCTGAAGAAGCTGTCTTGACAGAAAGAGGCAGATGCAGAAGAGAAGCAGGGCTAAATGATGGCGCTGCATTCGGGACTGTTTTCAAGAATCATGGACACACATTTTCTCCAACTTTCGATATATCTGAGCCGATGGACTTATTTTGCTAGGAAGCAAGTTCTAATTGGGTTTCTGTATCTTGCAACTAATTAGAAAAATTTCCACCACCTTTCAGCCACTTTCTCTCCAAAGGTATCTGCTCTTCTAATATGCCAAGTTTCCAACAGGTCTTCCAATAGAGAGCCTGCTCACGTGAATGCAAACATTGCTTCCAGAAATAAACAGCAGCGTATGAAGACCCTCGATGCATTCAGAGGGAAGAAGGAAGCATCGGAGAGCATAACAACTTCAAAATAGTGGAGTGTAAAATAAAGTGAAATAAAACAATGGAGTGTAGGTAGGTTATGTACAAATTGGCAGATGGGCTGAGGAGATGGGTCAGTAGAATAAGCTCTTCCCTGGCAAGTACAAGGGCCTGAGTTCATTCTCTGGTTCCACAAAATAATAAAAAATAAAGATACCCTATTTTCAATGAGTAGAAAGATTTGTACTAATGTTTGGATAGGATATCCTGTCTGCTTCTTACACTATGGATAATCACTAAGAAGATAACAATGTACAATGTATTAATTATTGAAACTGTCCTATTAATCAGTTTTGAAACTGTCACATTGCTATTTGTTTCTCCATTAAAAAAAAAATTGGAAATTGTCACATGGGGGCTAAGGAGATGGCTCAGTAGAATAAGAGCTTCCCTGGCAAGCACAAGGGCCTGGGTTCAGTCCCCAGTTCTTGGAAAAAAAAAAAAAAATTGGCAGATGGCTCTGACATCATCAATTAAATCTATAAAGCATTCTATCATACCTTTTATAAGGTTCAGAGTCCTAAAATGATGATAACCATTTCTTCTTCTGAAAACTAAGGCCTGAAGATGGGAAAAAATGGACAATGAAAAATTCAGTACTGTAAAACAGAAAAAAAAAAAAAAAAAAGCAGCTCTATACTGGTAAGAAATGATCTCCAGGATATAGTATGCTTGCTTTTGTGTGACAGCATAATAAAACTATACATATTTTATATTCTATGTTTGTTGCATCAAAAAACACTGGAATGTAGGAAACTTAACTGAAGAGGTTACAGGTTATAGAGACAGAAGCAGGCGAGGAAGAACACAAGGTCTTGCTATGTGGTCTCCTCGAGGTCTACCCACATTTACATCTGCCTTGATTTTCACAAGCATCTCTTCTCTACTTAAAGTGGCTTGTGAACACAGTAAAAATTGATCCACTTTTCCCAAGAGCTCATGTGGACAGCACAGACGAGCCACTGATAGCTACGGCCACCAACCCAGAAAGGACATGGGCACCCAACAAAGGCTCAACATCATTTATTTAAATTGAAAACAAGGGATTGCACGATTCGAGGTCAGCCTGAGCCACATAGCAAGACCTTGTCTTTAAAAAAACAAAACAATAGGCTGGCGAGATAGCTTAGTGATCTAAAGCGCCTGCTTAAGCAAGCTTAGGCAAGTGGCAGGAACCTGCGGATTCCCAGCACCATATGCTGCGCCAGCCCAGTCCCCAGGGCAGGCTGAGCTAGCCACATACACACACACAACACCGGCAAGGGACTGCAAAGCAAGCCTTCTGTCCAAATATATCTCACTTCTAAAGTGAAGGAGACTGTTAATGTCTGGCACAGAAGCACTAACCTGGGGCGTCATCTCAAAACACTGAGGGAAAGATGTCATGCAAAGGAACAGCTGTTTGTATTTCCTCCTGTGTTCAAAGAAGAAAGAAATATAAATGAAAGTAGGTGAGTAAATAAGATACAAGTAAGATCAATGCAGGAGTAAATTAGCATGAAATCTACACAGTCAAACGCCAACACAGTAATCAGTACTTTATGTCTCCCTAACTCACACATATCTTTATAAATTCAAACCAAAATTTACACATGGGATAGCATTACAATCGGAGTAGTTAACAATTATTCAGATTTATCACTTAGTTAATTCAAATTTTTCCAGAAACCTGTATACATTAAAGTGAGTCAACACATATAAAATCTTTTATGAAAAAAATCGACCACTATCAAAATATTAGTTTTGATTAAGAGCAGCAGTCTCTTCAATAAAACTCTAATATATAGATTGAAACGTTTCCTGGTTTGCACATGAGTTAATTAGGTGAGTTTCGTCCTTAGGCTCCACGTGCGAGAGTTCATGAAAATAAAGATTGTCAGGAGCTAAAGTTCTTGTTTTCCTGTCGGCGGCAAAACGTCACAAAAAGCCAAACGTTGCTCCTGACAGGGGCTTTGGTGAGTGGAAATGAAACCGCGAGAGCTGATGGAGGAAAAGGATGCAGGCAGAGTACGAGATGAACTGGTCCTGGGGAGAGAGCTCTGCGGAGCAGCGGAGGGAAAGCAGTTAGCGCAGGATTTCCGAAAAGGGCTGGGTCCTTTCCTGGGCTGGGAGCAAAGGAAAGTGGGCGTGGGCAGCACGTGGGCGAGGACGAGGGTGCGGGGAGGACGGGGGAGGGGCTGGGGGAGGGGAGGGGAGGGGCCGGGGAAGGGGAAGGGGGAGGAGGAGCCCGGTTCAAGAACCCTGTTCCTGCGCTGGGCCCTCTCCTCTTGGGCCTGTGAACCGAATCGCTGACCTGGACCAGTCCTCCCCTTCCAAGCCGGGGCTGCATCGCACTGCAGCATTCAGACGGCGCCGCGCTGGGCAGCACACTCGGAAGGCAGGGCGGCCCGGCGCGGGCTGTGCCAGACAGCCCTAGCCTGGTGCCTGCGGCTCTTAGGAGCTGATGTTGCTGTCGCAGACAGGGCTCTGGCCTTGCCCTGGCCTTGCGTCTGTCTTCAAGTCTATCTTGTGCAACTGCAGCATGTCCGCCTGCCCTTTCCCATCCCATCTGCTGGGATCCGTCTTTGCACTTTTAGGCTCTGCGCGACCTCAGCTGCAAAGCGCGTCTCTTGTAGGCAGCACATAGATTACGGCTCAGGTCATCTAGGTCATCTTTTTTTCCGTACCAGGGATTCTTTGCACGGAGCTACATCCAAGCCCATCTTCTCATTCATTCATTGTGACTGTCCTGCGTCCACCTCAGTGGATTCTGGAATTATAGGCCTGCAACACTACACCTGGTTTATATCTTTTTTAAAAATCTTTTTTTAATTTTATTTATTTTGGCTGAACTGGAGATTCAACTCAGGCCCTTGCAAGCGCTTACTATACTGAGCCATCTCCCAGCCCCATATTTCATGTTTTTTTTTTGTTTTCTTTTTTTCTTGTTTTGTTTTATTGTTACTCTTTGATTTTGTTCAGGCTGGCCTTGAATGCATGTTGACCCTCCTGCCTTAGTTTACAAGTGCTGGGATTACAGACCTGCACTACTATTCCTGGCTTCCTTTTCTTTCTCCACCTCCCCCTGCCCCATCTCCTCTTCCTCCCCCTCTTTCCTGTTCCTCTCCTCCCCCTGC